>JAINUT010000156.1:0-71568 GCA_020205555.1 Panax stipuleanatus
TTTAGTGTAAAGTTATGTAATTATATATTGAATAGTAACTGCAACTATATAATATAATGTATTATGTGACATCTTGACATAACTATGTAAAATAGAATTATGTAGTAAAAGGAAGTGAGCCACATGGGTGGACTTATAAGAATACATGTTGCATGTACATTATACAATATAAGACCAAACTATAGTATATAAAGTGTATTGTGACAATACAAGAGACTATATAATATATAAAGTGTAGTGTGACACTTCAGTAAAACTATGTAATATATATACTATATGGTATATTAAAGCATATGAATAAGGAATAACAATAATTATTTTAATAAGTACAATAATAATAATAATGAGATTTGATATAATATAGTATGTCACCATTTAATTAACTCATAATGTGATATTATTAAAATGTACATGGATTATATCAATGTGTATACATGTACCTCAATGAGCTACTATGTAATGTTGTTGTGACATTATAGGTCCATGTATGCCCTAAATGAATTTAAGCTAAGGTAAGTATATATGTGTGTTAAGTGTATAATATATAGTATTTCCTTTATTGCTAGAATGCTGAGTTCTTGTCCCATTTTGAGTGTCCATTCCTTCCCTATTTCTCATTCACGTGAAATGCCAAAGGCCTAAGCTACTCCCTCATATTAACTTCCTAGCTAGCCAATGATGCTCATAATGAAGAAGGATGTGGGTGATGGGGGAGGTTAGCTACTATTTCACCTAATGCTTGTTGCCCATCATCTCTTCTCCTTCTCCAATGGTTTGATTTCATGGATAATGGCTTGGCATGGTTATTCATTTCCCTATAAATTGAGCACTCCCCTTCTCATTTCATTTTGCTAGACTAATTACTAAGTGTTCTAGAAAGAGTAAGGATATTGCTTAGGGAGAATTCTGAGATTAGGAAGCAATTCTTGGGCAATTTGAAGCCAAAGAGGTATAATCTCTAAACCCATTTAAAATTCAATTCATAGAAATTAGCAAGTTTAGTTAGAATTGGTTATATGAATTGATGATTAACATGCTAGGACAATATATAGATGTGTTATATATGCAATGTAATAGTTAGCAAGCATGTTTCATGTGGAAATGTGAAGATTGTTTGGAACTCTGCAAATGCAGATAAGTTTATGGTCTGGAACGGTAGTCGCGCGGCCGCGCCACTCCCTAGTATAAATGGCGCGCGGCCGCGCCCCTCTGCAGATTTTGTTAGTGATTTTGTTATGCTATCTGATTTATGAAGCATGCTAATAGAACTTAGTTAGGCCTATTTCAAGCCTCTGACATGCTAGTTTATATTGCCTTTTATATAATAACTCACCTAGCTTGATTTCAAAAGAGAACTTGAGTTTTCAATTTTCAAACTCAATAAACCATGTGTACTTTAAATTCTAACTTGAAGGACATGCTAGTATGGTCAGATTACAATTGTACGCACGCATGAAAGAATGAAAGTATGATATATGTAGAATTTCTTGGAGCTTTCAATATGGACTTGATAAACCATAAACGCTTTTGAGTTAAGAACTTGTGGACGTGATTATGTATTCTTGATATGTATATATGCAAGCATGATGTAGAATGAGTAAAATGGTTTTGCATGCCTAAATAATGTCGATGACATGCTAATGGAAACTTAGAGTTTCACATACAAACTTAAACTATATACACTTGAGTCACGAACTAGTGAACATGCCTATATGATCTAATTATGAATATGAAAGCATGATATATGGTATGTGAAGCTACATTGCATATGGAATGGTTTAAACAAAAGATTTCAAAAGAAACCTCAATAGTTGGAAGCAAGTTTTGTTACAAGTATTCTAAAAATTATGACCATGGTGACAAGATATCATATGCCTCTAAACATGATTGCCACGTATGCCTTGCTAGTCCTATGTATGACGAAATAGTTGAGCATGATTTAAGAATAAGTTTCAAAGAAGTAAAACATAAAACATGAAATGCATGATTTAAGTAGCTTGAATATGTGTATATGATTCTTAGTAACCTCATGACGATAGTGAAATAATTAAACGTGAGAAACTTTGTTACTTGACCATTTAACTCTTCGGTTAAACAAGAATAAAATAGAAAGCTATATTGAACATGATATGGAGTCAAACTAGTATAAGTATCCCGACATATGTGTTTGGCATAGTCCTTCATTTATGAGCGTGACGTTTTGAGTTAGGTTCTGAAGGAGCAGCCCTGTCTTGGTCTGCACCAGGAACCGCGCGGCCGCGCCACTCCTTAGTGCAAACCAAACGCGGCCGCGCCCTTAGGCAGAAATTCTAGAACTGTTTTAATTATGATATGAGATTTGATGCATTCATGTACTATTGTTATAATATATAATACATGACCAAATGCAGTTTTCAAAGTGTCAATGAATGCGCTAACATAGAATCATGAATTCGATAAGTGTTTATAAACTCAAATGATAAGCCAAACGAGAGTTGTGAATTATTTAGTAACTTATATTCTGATTTCATGATACGTAAGAATAAGTACGTAATAGCGTATGTACAAAGTTACAAGACTAAGTGTGCGCTATATGTGTATACTTGAATTACATATCAAACTTGTATATCGAATATACTTAGCTAACGAGTATCCTACATATGTAAAAATATTATTACAATAGGACTTCGACGTGTTGATAAGCTTTACTTTGGTAAACTACGCATAAGGCAAGTTTCCTTAAACCCGTTCTTGTATTAATTGCAAGTATTCTATCCTTGTATATTGCGAGCTAGTTTTCTTACTTACTCATTTAAATTGAGTTAGTATGCTTGAACTCTTATTTCATTGAGCTTTGTGGAAGCTATTCTTCATGTTGAACTTGGTATTGTTCTTGAATATTGTGAAAGTGTCTATGCCATTTGATTCGGCTAGACTATATGCATGTTTATAAAACTATCCAAACCAATTGACTGGTGCGAAAATCTTGAAAACTGAGTTGAACAACCCTTATGGTAAGGGGAGTGTATATTGTTGGAAGCCTCAACACACATGTGAATATTATTATGGTGTTATGCATAACATAGAGTATCGTAGACTGATCATCTATTATACTTGCCTCTTTTGGGTTATCAGTTTAATATTGATAATTCTAGTAGATGTTCAATAGTCCTTAGTGACTGCTCAATTTATAAATTGTTTTATCCAGTTTGATACGTTGATAGCCTTTGAAGTCATATATTTCTGTTGAACTATATTGAACTATCATTTCATATTCCAATATTTGATTCGAGAATTGTTGATATTCGTTATTCATGATATTATCCTGAAACCTTGAACTATCTTAGAGATTTTACTTCGATATTTCAACTCCTGTTATGAAACTCTTCGCCTTTGTTGTATTACTTGCTGGGCAATTTGTGCTCATTCTTGCTTATTTAAAACCTTTCAGTTAAGATGGAACATGGAGGTGTCTCTGGGAAAAACAAGGGCAAGGGCAAGGCTACCGACTAGCTTGTTCCTTTATGTTTAAATTTATGATGTTGTATTAAGACTGGTTTCAGACTATGTTTAAGCTTAAGTAGGATTATGTAATAAGTCTTTATTCGATGTTATTATGTAATCTATTATGTACTGTAGATTGCGAGACTTGGGGGAATAATTATAATAAATCATTGTAAATTATTCTATATTAGATCTTTCGCTGTGAATGTGTGATTTTAGTTATTATTGTATTACCATGAGCACATGACGAACCGAATTCGAGAGACCAAGTGGCGGTCTCAAATTTGGGGGCGTCACAGGGGGTTTGTTTTTAATAACTAAATTAACAAAAGTAAATTTAGAAGAAATATCAATAAGTAAAAATCTTCAATTCTTCAGTTCAGTATCACCTTTTCACAATCATGAATTAATCAAGTTTTACAATATTTATCCTTCAATGAGATTAACAACCCTAGATAACCGCGATCGTTAATTATCTAAAATTCTCCTTATGTGTAAATCTAATGCAACGATCGCCAACAAAAGATCCTAACTATCAGATAACCCAGAACTATCAGTCTAGATTTAATACAATAGAAGCATTAAGAATGAGAATTAGATTGTTCCAAGCAACAATTGCACAATCAGGAATTATTTAACTTGTCTTCTGAAAATCTTAATAATACCCAAAAGCTTGTCCACAATCAAGTATCATTAAGTGCTACTTATGATTAGACATACATCGTTTATTTAGTATATATCTTAATCTAGCAGATGATATTTATTAGATTAATCTAATTGGTCATATCAAAATTAATCAAATAGTATAGAATACAAGAAGTTTATGTAGATAATAAGAATAAATCTCATATACGAAGAAATAAATAAAGTAAACTTGATCAAGCCATTAGTTATGAATAAGGTTCAACATCCCTTCAGAATTGAATTGAGTAATTTAGCTTGACATCCTTTAATTCTCCAAAACTAGGGTTTGAATAGCCTCGAAGAATTCCTAGCTCCAATCCCCCCAAATCCAAGTTATAATCAAGTATTTATAGTCCTAAGAGAAATCCTAACACTTTAGGCATCCCACAATCCTATTACAACTCAACTTGGACACTAAAACACCTAAATAAGCTATCTCTCCGCCGCTAGGCACACCCCGTACTATCCCTAGGCCAATTTGGGCGGGCCCCGTGCTATAGTGCCAAAAAATATGGTGTACTGGCGCACTACCTATCAAATCGAAGATGTCGACGAGATCTACAACTTTTATTCTTTGAGAAATGACAGATTCTGATTGGATCAAGGTTGAAATCGGCTCCAAGTGACTACTATGTAAATTGAAACTTCCAAACTCTGATGTTTCAACTTTTGCTTGGTAAAAAAGTCATAACTCTTCCATATGAACTCCGATTGGGACGATTCAAGATGTTTCAAAAATCTAAGGAATATCTCTACAATAAAATCCAAGTCCCAAGCCAAGACCATAAATCCAACTGAGCATTAAAATCCCAACAATCTTCCCATTTTCCTCGTTTCATCTCCTTTTTAACCTGAAACCCATAAACAAACCTATTAAGCCCTTATTAACAACCAATCATACAATAGACTACACATAAAGGAATCAAAATAGTTGAATATCATGCACTCGTCAGATTTATTAAATGAAAATCTAGTAGTCCTTGGCCAAGGCAGAATGAAATTAGAAAGGAGTTTCTAATTTGCATTATTGGGAGTTGTGCATTTTCCAATCGAAATACATATGATTAAATAAAATAAGACTTGATAGTAATTTCATGTCTTATATTTAATTGGGATATTGTATGGTGTAAGGATTGAATTGTACGATAACTATTTACTCACAGGTTCTTTTATGATTAATGTTGAAATCTATATTATCTAGAAAGTCGTTAATCGCTAGGGAGACTTATCCCTATTGTAGAATAAATATTATTTATTTAAATAGATTATAATTTTAATTTTTTTATTTAAATAAGATTAGAACTGTTCTAATTGATTTATTCACAACCGGTTTAATATGGAGAACCTAAAGGGTCATACCATAAAAGGATAAATAATTATTTAAGAAGGCAATTACATAATCGTAATAATGCATTAAGTGTAATTAATTTAATCTATAGTGATAAAATAAATTAAATAGCTTAATATTTATTATTTAATATTTTAGAAATATTAAATATAAATTAATAAGAGGAGTCTTATTAATATTATTATAATTATTATTATTTTAATTTATAAAGGAGTTTAGGAATTAATTTAATATTAGTACTCTCATTTATTCTTAATAAGATTAGGGGGCAAATTAATTAAATGAATTTAATTAATTATTTCCAATATGGTGGAAAGCCTAAATTAATTAAAGGAGTTTAATTAATTAAATAAAACCCCGTGTCTAATAGGATTAGAAGGGTTTAAAAGTAGTATGCATACAAGCCAATCATGTATGATGATAAAGCATATACTTTGGAGACAATCTTATTTATTTATTAATAAAAATATTCATTTATTAAAGTCATTTAATTATCTACATGATGCTATTTTTATAATATGTAAATAACCCATAGTTTTAAGCAATGCTTTTAGAATCATGATGTTGATTATGCTAATGAGATTTAAATTCTTAAAAAGCTTAAAACTAAAATAGTTCTCAATCGTGGAATTACTAAAAAAAGGGGATTAGTAAATTCGGATAGATTGGTACATATGTTGCTCGCTCATTAGATGAGGATGATTAATCTCATGATCATTTGTATGGAGACACTAAAGCAAGTATGTATGTGCTTATTGGAGAATAAGTTCACTGAAAGTGACTCGCTATGGAATACCTAATGGAGTTTTACTCGCCTGTCAATAGGAATTCCTAATGTGATAGTAGTACAAGTGATCATTGGACTTGAGATCATCATAGTATCTTGTATGTAACAAATTATACTTTGACTTATTCCTTAAGGCTTTTTAAGGCATATATAGGGTATGCTTGGGTATAATGAGTTACATATGAAGATAATGTATGATCAATAAAGAATCTATCACCTCTGGTAAAAGAGGAGATATGTCCTATGTGATTCGTTAAATGACAACCCAGGAATCCTTGGCCAAGGTAGAATGAAATTAGAAAGTAGTTTCTAATTTACATTAAATGGAGTTGTGCATTTTCTAATCGAAATACATATAATTAAATAAAATAAGACTTGACAGTAAATACATGTCTTATATTTAATTGGGACATTGTATGGTGGAAGGATTGAATTGTACAGTAACTATTTACTAACAGGTTCTTTTATGATTAATGTTGAAATCTATATTATCTGGAAAGTCGTTAATCGCTAGGGAGGCTTATCCCTATTGTAGAATAAATATTATTTATTTAAATAGATTATTAGTTTAATTTATTTATTTAAATAAGATTAAAATTATTCTAATTGATTTATTCACAACCGGTTTAATATGGAGAACCTAAAGGGTCACACCATAAAAGGAAGAATAATTATTTAAGAAGGTAATGACATAATCGTAATAATGCATTAAGTGTAATTATTTTAATCTATAGTGATAGAATAAATTAAATTTCTTAATGTTTATTATTTAATATTTTGAAAATATTAAATAAAAATTAATAAGAGGAGTCTTATTAATATTATTACAATTATTATTATTTTAATTTCTAAAGGGGTTTAGTAATTAATTTAATATTAGTACTCTCATTTATTCCTAATAAGATTAGGAGACAAATTAATTAAATGAATTTAATTAATTTGTCCCAATGTGGTGGGAAGCCTAAATTAATTAAAGGAGATTAATTAATTAAATGAAATCCCATGTCTAATAGGATTAGAAGGGTTGACCAATATTTTTATAAGAGGAGTCTTATAATAGATATTAGTTGATGCAATTCTAATTGTTGGAGAGTACTATAAAGGATAGAAAACTAAGTCAACCACCCTCCTTCTTGATAATTCATCTTCCTTGGTGGATCACCTCTAGAGGCCAAACACTTGGGTGGCTAATGTTGATCAAAGGATGGAATCTAACCCGAAAATTCAAGGAGATCACGAAGAACAAGGAGTCGAACTCGTACATGTGGAAACTTCATTCTACAAGGGTATGATTCCATAACTTCTTATTTATCGTTTTAAATTAATAATTTGCATAAAGGATGATCCGGGTAATGGTTTTGTAGAAATGTTTTAAACTATGATATATCATGCTTCTGCTAATTTTGCAATTTGATTGCGTCACGATTTCATACAAAACCAACAGGGTTGACCAATATCTATATAAGAGGAGTCTTATAATAGATATCAGTTGATGCAATTTCAATTGTTGGAGAGTATTTCTTTTTATAGAGGATAGAAAACTAGGGTTTAGCCAACCACCCTCCTTTTTGAATAATTCATATTCCTAGGTGGATCATCTCTGGAGGCCAAACACTTGGGTGGCTAACGTTGATCAAAGGAAGGAATCTAACCCGAAAATTCAAAGAGATCACGAAGAACAAGGAGTTGAACTCGTACTTGTGGAAGCTTCGTTCTACAAGGGTATGATTCTATAACTTCTTATTTATTGTTCTAAATTAATAATTTGCTTAAAGGGTGATCCGGATAATGGTTTTGTAGAAATTTTTTAAACTCTGATATACCATACTTCCGCTAATTTTTGCAATTTGATTGCGTCACGATTTCGTACAAACCGAACAGTGGCATCAGAGCCAAACCTTTATGCAATTATTAATTATTTTAATTCCATATTATAGTGGTATGTATTAAGAATAATTTATTGGGCAAAGTTAATTGTATAAAATTATTATTATTATTTTTGAATAAAAAAATAACGGAAATTGAAACTGAAATCAATTTCGCGAAAAGAGGTTCCTGCCTGCATCTGTTTCGCTGAAGGTAATTCAATCAGGCTAAGTTACGTTATATAATTATATATATAAAGGTAATAGGAATTTCAAAAAGGGAAAATCTTCTATAAAGTAACCTACAGCAGGATTAGCTTCCAAAAGGTGATCAGGAGACTGAATATATATATATATATATATATATATATATATATATATATATATATTTAATAATTTTATAATTAAAATAAATAGTTTATTTTAATCTTGAAATTGGATTTCATGCAAATTAAAATTGCCCATTAAATGATACTCATATATATATGGAATGATTTTAATTCATAAGATGAATGTTTATTTATTGATGCATATGGTGATATGTATGATAATAAATGGGATTGATTATGGGACTATTGACCAATGTGATTGGATTTTATTTTAGTTGAATACTTGAATGAATGAGTTTTATTAAATGAGGTCTGCGTACCTCGTCTTCTCTGATTTTTTCTTGATGTATAATTCTATCTCCCTCCTATGTACTTCCCCTTGACTGCTGATCAATGTTTCTATTTAATTTAAATAGTTTATATAATAGAGATAGTTAGAATTATCTTGAAGAAATTGGAGACCAAAGAGCAAGGAGGGCATGAAGACCCGTTTGTAATGGAGCCTGGGTTTAAATGTAATAGTTACGTTTAAATTTAAATTCTTGCACTCCTAGGTTTGACCTTTTGATTCACTTGGTGGCTCTAGTGAACCAAACTAGAATAAAAGTCCATAATCAATCCGGGTAGAATATAGTATTTTATGTGCATGCTAAGTACTATATATATTATATTTTATGTAACTGGTGGACTGATTTAACCTGCTGTAGTAAATTAGGCATAACGTTTTCATACGAACTCCGATTGAGGTGATTCAAGATGATCCGAAACGAGAACGAATAGACCTACAACTTTTGTTTTTTAAGTTTTTCAATTTGATGTGGTTAGAATGGGTCAAAACAGTCATATTTGTGGCTATTACGTATTTGGAGACAATCAGAGGGCGTCGAACGAGCACATACGCAAGTATAGTGCTCCCGACGATGGAATATGTTATATTAAGTGATAAAACATGAATATGCATGATAATAGACATGACATATAAGATTTCCTTGTTTATAATGGAATGTTTTAGCATGATTTAGTATGTGTTTTGAAAAGAAACTTGGAGTTTTGAAAATGAATATTGACGAACCTTGAGTCTTTGAAGTTATGATATTTCAACACATACATATTGTTGAGTTATGAGTATACCTAAACATGAGAAGTGATTTAAAGTTGCATTACAAATTATCAACTTACAATAGCTTAGTTGAAAATGATTTATAAAGAAAACTTGAAACTTTGAGAACGAACTTAAAGTAACTTGTGTACTTAAAGTTCTAAACGTGATAACTTACATACATGGCTTAGTTAGCTATGAAATGAGATTAAAAGTTGCACTTAGTTGCTTTAGCTTGGCCTAGAATTACTTTTAAAAGTGAACTTGAATGCCTTATGCCTCTAGACATGACGAATATGTTTGTCATCTTGCTAAGCATGAATTGGACCTTTCAAGTGTAGTTTAAAATACGTTTTCAAATAATGAGCTATGAGAAACATGCTATTAGAAGCATATTAGAACCAATATATGGTTTAAAAGCTCATAATATCGAATCTTGACAAAGAAAGTTGTTAAGACTTATTGATTGAAATAAATCATTATGGAGCTAAGTAGATTAAATATGAACTTGAAAATAGATCACAACTTACTTGGGGTATGTTTACAATAGGTATTAGAATACATGTTATGCTAGAATTTATAATGGATAATAAAAATCCTAAATCTGGTCTGGCCAGGGGACGGCGCAGCTGCGCCCATCCTAGGCCAAACTACAGCGCAGCTGCGCTGCAGGACAATGCTGCCAAACAATTTTAATGGTAACCAGGACCTTAAAACATGTGTGTACGAATGTCTTAAGTTATAATACTTGACGTAATTGATATTTTAAGTATATAAGCATGTAATGGTTATATAAAACACAGAGTTGTTAAATTTTATTAAGGTTTGCAAAATGCAAGAACTATGTGAATCATACATCTATGAGTTTTAAATGTGTAACGAACACATAGCGAGTCAAGTGTGTGATAGATATATATATATATGAATGTTGATGTCAAGTACGAGTGGTTAAGGTATACCTATACATACCTAGTTATTCTAAGAGTATGATGAGAAAGTGAAATATAGGTTTTACAAACCTAGTTAGGAAACAATGTAACATTATTATTATATTAAGAATGTATGAAATATATATGACTAATGGATATAGATCCATGATTATATATCTGTGTAGGAATACACGAAGTGTAGATAAGCTTTAAGTAGTTAGGTCGTAGTTGATAAACTACGAAATAGGCAAGTCTTTCAGTTCCTATTTGATATATGAATTCTATAACTGTTAATTGAGTTATATTATGTTATGAGAATGTTGATGTATATATGTGAAATGTATATGAGATATGTATGAGATTGAAAGTTGATCTTTGATGATATACTTGCGAAGTGAATCTCTATGTCTGTTATGTGAGAAGTAACATGCGTAGGAAATATTAATTGATTATGAATGCATGAACTGAGTATGATATTATATGCTATATGATGCATGAAAACTGTTAGAATTGCTGAGCTTTCGAGCTCACTCTTGCAAATAACCACTTTTGCAGGTTAAGGACACACAATAAAAATAAGGTGGTACGTGAAAGAGTTCAAAGATTTTTGTTTATTTAGATATATACTCTCGAACCATGTTTAGGTTCTAGGAGCTGTACTTGATAGTTATTTACAATGTTTAGTATTTGTCATATCGAAAAGATGTATTAGTTAATACATAGAGGATATCGAATTGAGATGTAAACGTTTATACAATAATTCGGGTATAGTGAATCATATATAGTGATTCAAGGATTTGTAATTAATTTAAGATTGTGAGATCAATAAAAGATTTTATTCAAGGAAGATTGAAAAAGTTTAAGTTATTCAGTATTTTTATAATATCAAACATGATATAAGACAGGAATGGTAAATGACCAAGTTGTAACTTGTAAAAGTTTGGAGTCATTATACGAGATCCTGATAGTGAAAAGAATTTATATTCTAAATTATAATAAAGTAAGTTTTATTCTTTAAGTTATGAATAAAAGATATAAATAGTTTGACGTTAGTAGTATCGTGGCGGACCGAATCCGAGGTTTGAAGGAACCTGGATTTGGGGGCGTCACAACGCTAGTTCATTGAACTTAGCCGCATATTGTGCCACCGTCATTTCACCTTGTTTTAACTCTAGGAATTTTACCTCCATTCTATTTTTCATGCTCTTCAGGAAGTAGTTCTCGAAGAACAGCATCTTGAATCTTTCGCATGCTATTGTCCCCTCTCCGGCTCTCTACTGATTTGCTTCCCAACAATAATTCGCTTCTCCCTTCATCATGTAAGTGGCAAATACCGTCTTCTGATCTTCGCTTACGCGAGCTATTGTGAAAGCTTTTTTGATCTCCTTGATCCACGTTTGTGCGACGATTGGGTCGGTAGTTCCCTCAAACTCCGGGGGTCCTACACTCTTAAAGTCTTTAAAGGTTGTTACTATTACAGCCTGAGGGTTCGGGCGAACAGGTTCATTGTTCTTCCCCCTAAGAGCCTCTCCTAACAGATCAACTAGCCTCTAGATGGGATCTACTAGCTCCCTCTCGTTATTAACTGATTCTTCGGGTGCAGTCAGTCTACATCTTGGTGCCATGATCTGCATCACAAATTTTCATATTTTTATTATTCAAGTATATTACTTAAGTATTTCTTTTAATACTAAAAGAATAAATTTATAACACATTTTTGAAACAAACTTCATTTATATTCATATGCCATTTCATTTCATTACATGATTATCCTAGCATACTGCTATAAATGCCATCACATATATCCCCTAATATCACAAAAGACGGGGAATATACTAACCTACTACCACACTACCCCTCTAACAAAAGCTAACTTGGGGTTTACATCACTATTCCACATCTTACACAAAAGATTGGGATTACAACATAGTATATACAATACATAAAGAGAATTCTACTAGACTACTACTAATCCGTCCAAGGAAATCTCGTCACATCATCCCGCGCTCCACATCGCTTTTGTACTCTAACTGCGCTATATAAGCTACCAACTCTCGACTCACAGTGTGTAGAGTCTGTCCCTGTTCTGCCGGGTAGTGGTACACACCATCAAGCACTCTCTCAAATGTCGAACGGAACACGTACCCAATCTTGTTCATTTTTCTCTTCTTACATCGGACCTCATCCTCCAGGTCAGTCAGCTCTATCATTGGCAGCCTCCCACTTCTCCTCGAAGTGTATCCTATCCATCATCTCTAATTCCAACTGAGTGCGGAGTGCTTCCTTCTCAGTATTCTCACTAAGCTCCCTTTGTTCAACTTTTTCTAGCTTCCCTGCTATATCCACGTTCCTAGCCACTGCCTTGTGAAATAGGGTTCCCATCTGGATTCCTTCCTCTTTGCGATAAGCAATTTCTACTTCTAACTCTTGCATAGCCAGCTTCCTATGGTAGTCTTCGTCCCGTAGTTTCTGGAACTCTGACTCCCTCTCTTTTGCCTCTTCCTCTAACTCCTGAACTCTGCAGTCCAACTCTAGGATCCGCTCCTCATATTCGCTTAGTATATACTGTTTTAGGTTAGGCTCGTAGGAGTCCTCCATGGGCTCCTCCTCTGAAGGCTCGTCCTCAGCCGGCTCGTCCTCCATCGGCTCCTCCTCGGGGTCCAGCTCTACCTCTATCTCATCATCGTCATCTGACTCAAATGGTGCTACAGCCTGTACTGGCACAACCTCTATCAGTGCCTCGTACACTATATGAATATCTCTGGGCTCATCCTCAACCACTCTAGCGGGTACTCCCATATCTGCCATCTACAATCACAAACACAAGATAAGAAACATCAACTTGGTCTCTCGAATTCGGTTCGTCATGTGCTCATGGTAATACAATAATAACTAAAATCACACATTCACAGCGAAAGATCTAATATAGAATAATTTACAATGATTTATTATAATTATTCCCCCAAGTCTCGCAATCTACAGTACATAATAGATTACATAATAACATCGAATAAAGACTTATTACATAATCCTACTTAAGCTTAAACATAGTCTGAAACCAGTCTTAATACAACATCATAAATTTAAACATAAAGGAACAAGCTAGTCGGTAGCCTTGCCCTTGCCCTTGTTTTTCCCAGAGACACCTCCATGTTCCATCTTAACTGAAAGGTTTTAAATAAGCAAGAATGAGCACAAATTGCCCAGCAAGTAATACAACAAAGGCGAAAAGTTTCATAACAGGAGTTGAAATATCAAAGTAAAATCTCTAAGATAGTTCAAGGTTTAAGGATAATATCATGAATAACGAATATCAACAATTCTCAAATCAAATCTTGGAATATGAAATGATAGTTCAACATAAATATATTACTTCAAAGGCTATCAACGTATCAAACTGGATAAAATAATTTATATACTGAGCAGTCACTAAGGACTATTGAACATCTACTAGAATTACCAATATTAAACTGATAACCCAAAAGAGGCAAGTATAATAGATGATCAGTCTACGATACTCTATGTTATGCATAACACCACAATAATATTCACGCGTGTGTTGGGGCTTCCAACAATATACAATCCCCTAATCATAAGGGTTGTTCAACTCAGTTTTCAAGATTTTCGCACCAGTCAATTGGTTTGGACAGTTTTATAAACATGCATATAGTCTAGCCGAATCAAATGGCATAGGACACTTTCACAATATTCAAGAACAGTACCAAGTTCAACATGAATAATAGCTTCCACAAGGCTCAATGAAATAAGAGTTCGAGCATACTAACTCAATTTAAATGAGTAAGTAAGAAAACTAGCTCGCAATATACAAGGATATAATACTTGCAATTAATACAAGAATAGGTTTAAGGAAACTTGCCTTATGCATAGTTTACCAAATTAAAGCTTATCAACACGTCGAAGTCCTATTGTAATAATATTTTTACATATGTAGGATACTCGCTAGCTAAGTATATTCGATATACAAGTTTGATATGTAATTCAAGTATACACATATAGTGCACACTTAGTCTTGTAACTCTGTACATACGCCATTACGTACTTATTCTTACGTATCATGAAATCAGATTAAAAGTTACTAAATAATTCACAACTCTCGTTTGGCTTATCATTTGAGTTTATAAACACTTATCGAATTCATGATTCTATGTTAGCGCATTCATTGACACTTTGAACACTACATTTGGTCATGTATTATAGATTATAACAATAGTACATGAATGCATCAAATCTCATATCATAATTAAAACTGTTCTAGAATTTCTTCCTAATGGCGCGGCCGCGCTTGGTTTGCACCAGGAGCCGCGCGGCCGCGCGGCTGCTGGTGCAAACCAAGACAGGGCTGCTCCTTCAGAACCCAACTCAAAATGTCACGCTCATAAATGAAGGACTATGCCAAACACACATGTCGGGATACTATACTAGTTTGACCCCATATCATGTTCAATATAGCTTGCTATTTTATTCTTGTTTAACCGAAGCGTTAAATGGTCAAGTAACAAAGTTTCTCACGTTTAATTATTTCACTATCGTCATGAGGTTACTAAGAATCATATACAAATGTTCAAGCTACTTAAATTATGCATTTCATGTTCTATGTTTTACTTCTTTGAAACTTATTGTTAAATCATGCTAAACTATTTCGTCGTACATAGGACTTGCTAGGCATACATGGCAATCATGTTTAGAGGCATATGATATCTTGTCATCATGGTCATAATTTTCAGAATACTTGTAACAAAACTTGCTTCCAATTATTGAGGTTTCTTTTGAAATCTTTTGTTTAAACCATTCCATATGCAATGTAGCTTCACATACCATATGTCATGCTTTCATACGCATAATTAGATCATATAGGTATGTTCACTAGTTCGTGACTCAAGTGTATATAGTTTAAGTTTGTATGTGAAACTCTATGTTTCCATTAGCATGTCATCAACATTATTTAGGCATGCAAAACCACTTTACTCATTCTACATCATGCTTTCATATATCAAGAATACATAATCACGTCCACAAGTTCTTAACTCAAAAGCGTTTATGGTTTATCAAGTTTATATTGCAAACTCCAAGTAATTCTACATATATCATACTTTCATGCTTTCATGCGTGCGTACAATTGTAATCTGACCATAATAGCATGTCCTTCAAGTTAGAATTTAAAGTACACATGGTTTATTGAGTTTGTACATTGAAAACTCAAGTTCTCTTTTGAAATCAACCTAGGTGAGTGATTATATGAAAGGCAATATAAACTAGCATGTCAGAGGCATGAAATAGGCCTAAATAAGTTATATTAGCATGCTTCATAAATCCGATAGCATAACAAAATCACTAACAAAATCTGCAGAGGGGCGCGGCCGCGCGCCATTTGTACTAGGTAGTGGCGCGGCCGTGCGACACCCGTTCCAGACCATAAACTTCTCTGCATTTGCAGAGTTCCAACCAATCTTCACATTTCCTCATGAAACATGCTTACTAACTATTGCATTGCACATATAACACATCTATATACTGTCCTAGCATGTTAATCATCATTTCATATAACCAATTCTAACTAAATTTGCTAATTTCTATGAATTGAATTTTAAATAGGGTTTAGAGATTATACCTCTTTAGCTTCAAATTGCCCAAGACTTGCTTCCTAATCTCAGAATTCTCCCTAAGCAATATCCTTACTCTTTCTAGAACACTTAGTAATTAGTCTAGCAAAATGAAATGAGAAGGGGAGTGCTCAATTTATAGGGAAATGAATAACCATGCCAAGCCATTGTCTATGAAATCAAACCATTGGAGAAGGAGAAGAGATGATGGGCAACAAGCATTAGGTGAAATAGTTGCTAACCACCCCCATCACCCACATCCTTGTTCATCATATACATCATTGGCTAGCTAGGAAGTTAATATAAGGGAGTAGCTTAGGCCTTTGGCCTTTCACGTGAATGAGAAATAAGGAAGGAATGGACACTCAAAATGGGACAAGAACTCAGCATTCTAGCAATAAAGGAAATACCATATATTATACACTTAACACACATATATACTTAATTTGGCTTAAATTCATTTAGGGCATACATGGACCTAGAATGTCACAACAACATTACATAGTAGCTCATTGAGGTACATGTATACACATTGATATAATCCCTGTACATTTTAATAATATCACATTATGAGTTAATTAAATGGTGACATACTATATTATATCAAATCTCATTATTATTATTATTGTACTTATTAAAATAATTATTGTTATTCCTTATTCACATGCTTTAATATACCATATAGTATATATATTACATAGTCTTACTAAAGTGTCACACTACACTTTATATATTATATAGTCTCTTGTATTGTCACAATACACTTTATATACTATAGTTTGGTCTTATATTGTATAATGTACATGCAACATGTATTCTTATAAGTTCACTCATGTGGCTCACTTCCTTTTACTATATAGTTTCTATTTTATATAGTTATGTCAAGATGTCACATAATACATTATATTATATAGTTGCAGTTACTATTCAATATATAATTACATAACTTTACACTAAACAATTAATAGAATAATTATTAACCGCAAACATTAATTAACCATTAATATGATATCATCCTTAATTAATAATATATTATTAATTAATCATCCACTTCTTAATTCTCTCTTTAATGAATTAAATTACTCTCATCACGGTGCCACACAAGGCATTTCTCGAGCTTATAATAAACTCCACATTCTCTTCTCAATTATCATCATTTTAATTTGACGTAATTAAGTTAACTCATCTCATATCACATAAATATTTATATTCAAATAATTATCCAACTTTCATTAATAATATTCAGAAATTCTCGGGTATTACATCCTCCCCCCTTATAAAAATTCCGTCCCGGAATTGCTACAAGGTTACACAAATAGATGGGGATAGTCCCTCATCATCCTATCTTCTAATTCCCACGTAGCCTCCTCGATATCGTGGTTACGCGAAAGTATTTTTATAGAGGAAATAACTTTATTTCTTAATGTCTGCTCTTTCCTATCTAATATCTGGATAGGAATTTCTTCATACGCTAAGTTCCTCTCCACTTGAATGGGCTCATATGAAATCACGTGCTTGTAGTCGGCCTTGTATGGTCTCAACACTGAAATGTGGAACACGTTGTGGATGTGCTCCAATTCGGGTGGTAACACAACTTTGTATGCCACTTCGCCCACTCGCTTCAGTATCTCGAACGGTCCTACGAATCTTGGACTCAATTTTCCTTTCTTGTCGAATCCAATTTTTCCCTTCCATGGAGATACCTTCAAGAAAACAAAACTGCTGACTTTAAAGTCCCGGTCCTATCGATGCAAATCTGCGTATTTCTTCTGGCGATCTTGAGCTGCTGCAAGTTTTGCTCCTATTATTGTCACCACGTCTGCGGTTTGTTGTACTAACTCTGGTCCGAGTATTCGTCGCTCCCCGACTTCATCCCAACATAATGGCATTCTGCACTTTCCCCCGTAAAGAGCTTCGTACGGTGGCATGCCGATACTCGCATGATAACTATTATTATACGCAAATTCTACTAAGGGTAGATGGTCGTCCCAGTTTCCCTTGAAGTCCATCACGCAAGTTCTAAGCATGTCCTCTAGCGTTTGTATAGTTCACTCCCTTTGTCCGTCTGTCTAAGGATGATAAGCGGTACTCAACCTCAACTGCGTTCCCATTCTCTCTTGTAAACTCTTCCAAAAATTCGACGTGAAGCGCGGATCTCGATCGGAAACAATTGACACCGACACTCCATGTCATGAAACAATCTCCTTTACGTATAGGCTCGCTAACTGATTTAAACTGTAGTGGATCTTGATTTGTAGAAAATATGCGGTCTTTGTAAGTCGATCCACGATAACCCAAATGGCACCATAACCCTTCTGCGTACTAGAAGTCCTACCACAAAGTCCATCGTAATATGCTCCCATTTCCACTCCGATATTTCCAATGGTTGTAATAAACCACTTGGCCGCTGATGCTCTACTTTAACGTGTTGGCAAGTCAAACATCTACTAACATACTCTGCGACTTCCCAATTCAGATTGGGCCACCAAAAATGTTGCCTCAAATCTTGGTACATCATCGTGCCTCCCGGATGAAAGGAATATGTCGTATTGTGTGCCTCGTGCAAAATCTTTTCCCTTAACTCGGTTACCGCTGGTACCCACACTCTTCCTTCGAATCTCAAAATATCGTCTTTATCCATTCAGAATCTCTCTTCTTCATTTTCTGCGATCCTCGTACTGATTTTCTCGCACTCTTCATCTTTCTCTTGTGATTCCTTTACTCTATCCAACAAGGTTGGACGAGCTTCCATCATGAACAATTTATTTTCGAACCTTTCCAGTCCTCTTACCTTTATCTCTAATCTTTCCATTTCTCTTACCAATTCTTCCTTAGTCGTCAAACGAAACAGTTTCTCCCTTCATTTTCTGCTCAGAGCGTCGGCAACTATGTTTGAATATTGCAGTCATCAACCTTAGGAACGAGTGTCCTTAGACTATAACTTAGGCAATTTTAGAAGTTAGGAAGGAGATAAAACTCATATAGAGTTTTCCATGAGAGGCTTAGTTTGTTATGAAATGTAACTTCATTTTATACAATGAACTTATGCTTTATTTAACATTCTAATGGAGTTGTTGTTTCTTGTCTTGTGTTTGTGATTGTAGATGGCAGATATGGGAGTACCCGCTAGAGTGGCTGAGGATGGGCCCAGGGATATTCATGTAGTGTACGAGGTACCGATAGAGGCTGTGCCAGTACAGGCTGTAGCACGATCCGAGTCAGATGACGAGGATGAGATAGAGGTAGAGCTGGATCCCAAGGAGGAGCCGATGGAGGACGAGCCTTCAGAGGAGGAGCCCATGGAGGACTCCTACGAGCCTAACCTAGAAGAGCATATACTAAGCGAATATGAGGAGCGGATCCTAGAGTTGGACTGTAGAGTTCAGAAGTTAGAGGAAGAGGCGAAAGAGAGGGAGTCAGAGTTCCAGAAACTACGGGACGAAGACTACCAGAGGAAGCTGGCTATACAAGAGTTGGAAGTAGAAATTGCTTATTGCAAAGAGGCGGGAATCCAGATGGGAACCCTATTTCACAAGGCAGTGGCTAGGAACGTGGATATAGAAGGGAAGCTAGAAGAAGTTGAATAGAGGGAGCTTAGTGAGAAGACTGAGAAGGAAGCACTCCACACTCAGTTGGAATTAAAGGTGATGGATAGGATACACTTCGAGGAGAAGTGGGAGGCTGCCCATGACAGAGCATACGACCTGGAGGATGAGGTCCGATGTAAGAAGAGAAAAATGAACAAGATGGGGTATGTGTTATGTTCGGCATTTGAGAGAGTTCTTGATGGTGTGTACAATTACCCAGCAGAACAGGGACAGACTCTACACACTATGAGTCGAGAGTTGGTAGCTTATATAGCGCAGTTAGAGTACAAAAGAGTTGTGGAGCGCGGGATGATGTGACGAGATTTCCTTGGATGGATTAGTAGTAGTCTAGTAGGATTCTCTTTATGTATTGTATATACTATGTTGTAATCCCAATCTTTTGTGTAAGATGCGGAATAGTGATGTAAACCCCAAGTTAGCTTTTGTTAGAAGGGTAGTGTGGTAGTAGGTTGGTATATTCCCCGTCTTTTGTGATATTAGGGGATATATGTGATGGCATTTATAGCAGTATTCTAGGATAATCATGTAATGAAATGAAATGGCATATGAATATAAATGAAGTTTATTTCAGAAACGTGTTATAAATTTATTCTTTTAGTATTAAAAGAAATACTTAAGTAATATACTTGAATAATAATAAAATGAAAATTTGTGATGCAAATCATGGCACCAAGACGTAGACTGACTGCACCCGAAGAATCAGTTAATAACGAGAGCGAGCAAGTAGATCCCATCCAGAGGCTAGTTGATCTGTTAGCAGAGGCTCTTAGGGGGAAGAATAATGAACCTGTTTGCCCGAACCCTCAGGCTGTGACAGTAACAACCTTTAAAGACTTTAAGAGTGTAGGACCATCGAAGTTCGAGGGAACTACCGACCCAATCATCGCACAAACGTGGATCAAGGAGATCAAAAAATCTTTCACTATAGTTTGCATAGGGGAAGTTCAGAAGACGGTGTTTGCCACGTACATGATGAAGGAAGAAGCGAATTATTGGTGGGAAGCAAATCAGCAGAGAGCCGGAGAGGGGACAATAGCATGGGAAAAATTCAAGAAGCATGTTCTTCGAGAACTACTTCCCGAAGAGCATGAAAAATAGAATGGAGGTAAAATTCCTAGAGTTAAAACAAGGTGAAATGACGGTGGCGCAATACGCGACTAAGTTCAACGAACTAGCGCGATTTGCGGAGCACCAAGTTGGTGATGAGGAAAGGAAGGCTAGACTGATTCGAACAAGGATTGAAGCCTTGGCTATTCAGTAATGTGTCAGTTCTTCAGATCGATTCTTTTACAACATTGCTGGAGAAGGCTATTATCGTCGAGGGAGGAAGTGAAGCTTTGAGCTTGTATAACAAAGAGAGGAAAGGAAAGAACACTAGTAGTGAAAGTCGTGGAGGAAGCAGTGGCGGAGGAGGTAACTCCGGGAAGAGAAAATGGGACAACAACAACAACAACAACCGAAATAATAACCAAGGCGGGAGTCACCAAGGAAGCTTTAAGAAAATGATTGAGACTTGTAACAAATGTGGAAGAAGCCATCAGGGAGAATGTTGGACGGGGAAAAGAACGTGTTATAACTGCGGTCAGGAGGGCCACATCTCGCCCAACTGCCCGAGGCCAAAGAAGATTAGGGGATGTTTCGCTTGTGGATCAACGGAACACCAGATAAAGGACTGCCCAAAGAAAGGAAGTGGTGGAACTAGCGGAGGTCATGGTGGAGGTAGCAAGTTGATGATTGGAGGACCCGCACAACCCAACCGATAGACCGCCCGAACATTTAACATGGCCGTCCAAGATGTCGTAGCTGCAAAGGACGTAGTGTCAGGTATAATCCCAATCAATAATATAAATGCTTAAGTATTATTTGATTCGGGTGCCACCTGTTCTTTTTTATCTGAAGAATTTGCTAGTAAACTTAATTCACCCCAAGAAAGATTAAAAAATCCATTGAACATAGAAGTTGCGAATAAAGAAGTAATCCCTGTAGAGTACGTTTATCGAAATTGTCACGCAAATATTAGAGAACTTGAACTAAAAGTAGACTTGATTCCTATCAGATTGGGAGAGTTTGACGTAATACTTGGAATGGATTGGTTGTATAACCATGCTACGATAATTGACTATCAGAATAAATGTGTGAACCTTCAGACTCCGAGTAAGTCTAAAGTAGTGTTTTATGGTAGCTCATCGCTTAAGCAATCGTGTTGCGTTACGATGATGTAGGCCAAGAAATTGTTAAGAAAAGGATGTGTAGGTTATTTAGCTTACATCATTGATTGATTAGTGGTCTTTATGACCACTTATTCGGATAGTAACCAGCTCATTCTGTTGCTTAAACTCAAGTAATCCTGTGCTTTTAATATATTTTTCCTGTGTTTTGCAGTTTTCATGTTTAGGAACTCTCCGAGTGCAATTTGAGTGTTAAAGGACCAATAATGGCCTAAATGGGGCAAAGCACATAAAGTGGCTTAAAGCAAAAGGAAAGCACGATGGCATGGCAAAGGAGAAATGGTTTGTAATGAAGCAATGAGGCCAAAAGGAGCAAGAATGGAATGCTGGCATGACAACGGGAAGGAAATGCAATCCGGACATCATTTGGGGGTTTCATATTCATTTTATGTTCTTGGATTGGAACTTAGGTCATATTGTAGAACATCTTATAAGCTTTTCGGAACATCTTGAATCATCCCAATCGGAGTTCGGAGGCGAGAGTTATGCCCCGTATACCAACGGACGTTAAACTTTACGGTTTTGAGTTTTCATGCACAACTGTCACTTGGAGCTCAATTTCAGCCTTCATCCATCCATTATTTCTCAATGCTCAAAGAATGAAAGTTGTTGAGCTCTTCGATAGCTTCGATTTTCTAGGTGGCAGGTCTCGTAACTCCTCCCAGATCAAAAGTTATGGCCCTTTTAACAGAGGGCTCTGCAGCAGAAAATCCTTGGCGCGGGCGCGCGGATTTCTAGTGTTTTTTGGGCGTGGCTGCGCCAGTCTCCAGCTGTGCCAAACTTGAATTTTCAATTGAACGGGACTTGGCTTTTGATTGGGATATAAGGTGGCTCGTTTGTGGCAAGAAAAAGCATCATATATTGGCTTTAAGCCCTAGCCCTAGCTTATTCTTCCATTTCCTTTACATTTCTTGTATAGATTAGGAGTAGATTAAGTCTAGATTAGGGTTTAGTTTAGTTAGTTAGTTTCTAGGGTTAGATTAGGCTTGAAGATTGTAGCAAGTGGATTCCATTGGAGATTCAACAATGAGCTTGAGCACTCAGATTTGCTATTTTCTATCTTTTGAATCTCTTTGCTTCCTATTTGCAATCTTATGTTGTATATTCAACTTGTGGATGATATGTTTGAGTCATTTATGACTTAGACCTTATTTTGAGATTTCAATGGAATCTAATGAGTAGTCTATGTTAATTTCTCTTCCATGTTGGTTCTGTGACGCCCCCAAAGTCTCTACAATCCCTGTAGCAGATTTGGTGCTCACGTAAACATTCCATAAGATAATAATTCCTATCAATCCAAGATTCACAGTATTCCACAACGAACAGTAGTTCTCGTTAGAACATTTACTATGTTGGGATACCCTCACTTGGATGAATAGGTTTATAATCTCACAGATATTTCTTTCATATCAATAATTCCCATCTATCTGACATTCGTAGTATTAATATTAGGGTCGTTCTTGGAATCTGAGGGGTGAGGCCGACCTCAGTGCATCAGAGAACCACAATATCTTTCAATACTCCCAATTCAGATGTATAGTTCATATGGATACTGTATTTCTTCCTATGTTCTAGAAAGGTAAAAACTACGCAATTGTTAAAGATGATAATACAATATTATATATTCTTAAATTGGCTTACAAATAAATCCCAACTTACTATTACGTCAGAGTATAGTTCCCGAGGATATAGACAAATTTATATTGACTGAGTTCTTCCATCCATATTATTGATATCTAGAACCTTTGACATTTCAGCTAAAGCTGCAAAGGAAAAGAATAATTGCAAGGATGAGCTACAGAAAGCTTAGCAAGTTTTAATCAAGTTGTATATTATACTCACACTTAATCTGAATTGAATGAACATATATAGTTCAGAGATTTTCAAGATATATATTGAAAACCACATATTACGAGTTTCTGTCAGTCATATAGACTTAGCAACCCGGGTTAATTCGGTTAACCACACCACACTCCTAACAGTCACAAATACTTATACGAGCTACTGGATATCTCATATTACGAGTTTCTGTCAGTCATATAGACTTAGCAACACGGATTAATTCGGTTAACCACACCACACTCCTAACAGTCACAAAGACTTATAGGAGCTACTGTTCGGATATCTCATAGGTGATCATCCTAATCATATCCTAGGATTATGCATATCATCCTACCAATTTAATAAGGTCAGTAATTTTTTAACTGCCTGTAATTGAAAACCCAGGGTCAGTGTTATAACTGCCCATAACTGTAAACCAAGGTCAGTACTATGACTGCTAATATAATCCCGGGACAAGTATCAATATATATATATATATATGCACCAAACAATATTGGTTTTTCCACAGTTTATGCTTTGATATCAAATCAAACACATTTTATGCAAATAACAGCTCATATGGTTTAGTTTTGCTTGAACAATAAGTCATAACCATCTTCAAATCATAGATATCACGAATAATGTTTATAACAAGTTCGTATATCAATATATATGACTTGCATTTAATATAGAATTTAAATGAAGTTAGAAAAACTTGCATAAAAATAGAAAGTTTGCACATAGTGCAGAAAAACTTGCCTGAACCGTCGATTACCGCTAAACAATCTAATTTAGTCTCTTTAGAGAAGATCTATCATTAATAAGATTGATTTTTCAATCAGTATAACATATCTTAATTCAACTATCCTTAAAATAACTTATCTAACATTTAGTTACATAATCAAACATTAGATAATTCCTTAACTTATTAGTAATATTATCATTCTTTGATAATAGTTTAATTATCTTAAGACCGTAGTCTAACATCATTAACCATTTAATAATATTTTATTTACTTCTTAATATTATTAACCATTTAATAATATCTTTAATCCGTTACAGATATTATTAATCATTTAACATCTTAATCATTTATAAATATTATTAATCCTTTAATAATATTTTAATTACTTAGTAATTATCATTTAATAATATCTTAATCATTTATAAATATTATTAATCCTTTAATAATATTTTATTAATTTATAAATATTATTAATCCTTTAATAATATTTTAATTACTTAATAATATTATTAATCATTTATAAATATTATTATTCCTTTAATAATATTTTATTCATTTATAAATATTATTAATTCTTTAATTATATTTTAATTACTTAATAGTATTAATTATTTAATAATATTTTATTCATTTATAAATAATTTAATTTAATTATTTATCTCTTACTATTTAATTTATTTAACACACATAATATGCCATTTCTATATTTTTTTATTAAAAATAATCAAAATACCCCCATAAAGTCTTATTATATCAGATAATTATTAAAATCACATTTTCAAGTTTTATAACTCAATATAACTTAATTTTCTCTTTTATTCTTAACTCATTTATAGGCATGAAAAATATCAAAACAAGTTATTATTTTTTTATATTATGGGGAATATCATTATATGAGAATTTAGTCACAAAATAATTTTCTTGTAATTTTCCAAATTCGGTTGGAATTTTTAACTAGGTTAAAATAGCCCAAAATAATAACATTTATCATAAATTATTCTTTTGTCCTAATATTCTGAAATTCATACGGTGGCTACATACTATCCAAAATAGCATCATGTAAAAATTACACATTTTTCTGAGCTGAACTCACCAAGTTATTACAGTTGTCTTTTAAAATCATGTTTTCTTGTAAACTTCATATCTCCCTTTCTATACATTAAAACAATCCCATATTTGGACAGGACCTAATTAACTTGATATAGTATAATACCACAAAAGGCCGGATTTTTCAGAGCATCAAAATAGTCCGAAACAGTCTTCACCAAAAATGGCCAGAAAATTCATTTAATTTTTCTAGATTTTTGTCTGCAGGGAGTGTTTTACGAAAAATGACACCACAGTTGATTCGTTTAACATTTGTGAGTTCTACCACTTGGGTTCAAAAGATAGCTCATGTATCTAAATAACCTCCTTGACGGATCACAAAAATAATATATATATTTTAAATGGTAAAGCCTCAAAGTAGACCGATTTTCAAGGTTTTTGAGCAAGAAAACTGTTTTGGTTTTCTTTTGATTTCCAAGCTTTTCAACTCTTAAAATGGTACTATCTAAACATGAAACATCATAAAACATGTATATCTACCCAAATATGCTTTAAGACCTTAAGCTTAACATTTGATCTAAAACAACCATAACAAAACAAATTACACTAACTAAGGTTTTGAGTTTAGGAGAATTTTATACCTTTAGAGTTTTTTCCTCTTGATTTCTCCTTCTTTTCTTCTCTCCCTCTCTTCTTTCTCTTCTATATTCTGGTCGGTGTGGTGGTGAGAGAAATGAGAGAAAATGGTTTCTCTTTTTCTTTTTCTTTCTTTCTTTCTTTTGTTTTGTTTAAGTTATTATAAAATTTAAGATCAAGGACAAAGTAGTCTTTAACCATCACTAGGAAAAGGCAAAATGGTCTTTAAGTCATCTTAAAGAATTTTTTTGGAAATTTTCTCACAGGACATATTGGTCATAATTAAATTTCTTTAGGGACAAAATTGTCATTTTACTACGTTTAGGAAATTTCCTAGAAATTTCCTTCAAGGATGTTATGGTCAATATCAAATCTCTCTTGGGGCAAAATTGTCATTTCCATATTATTAGGAAACTTCCTAGCAATTTCCTTCCTAGGACATAAAAGTCATTATTAAATTTCTGTTAGGACAAAATAGTCATTTCCCAAAATATCCACCAGGTGACATCATCGTGACATCATTATGATGACATCATCTTTGTGTTTCTTTAATGCTGATGTCATGCTTGCATCATGATTGCATCATCTCTTCTCTGATTGGTTGATTTAAGTTCACTTGGATTGGAGGGTATTTTGGTCATTTCACATATAATTTTAAAGGTAATTTGGTCATTTTGCCTCCAAAAGGGTATTCTAATAATTTTTCTCACAATTTTAAGGGTAGTTTAGTCATTTCATATGTTTTCCTTAAAATTTAACCCTTAGGGTTTGATAAATAATATTAGGATTTGCTAATCACCATTAAGGTTTACCAATTAGGGTTTAGGATTTTCGAATAAGAAATTAGGGTTTCCTAACTGCAGATTAGGGATTCTAATCTATTATTAGGGTTACTAAGGTTATACCTTATTTGGTCAACATTTGTTCATTAATACCTTATTATATACACACACACGATCATAGATACAATTATAATAACTGTATTAACTATCAAATCTCTATCCGTAATTAGGGTTAAGGTTTTCATCAACTAAATTAAGGTTTATCAATATCTGTTAACTATATCTCTACTCATATTTCTCAGTCAATACCCAGTTTGACCATCTTACTAAACTCGTATCACAGATACTCAACATAATATTGATAATTAATACAAAAAAAAAAATTATTCATAAAATTTTAATTGTTTAAAATTTTGGGTCCTCACAGGTTCTTATTGATTGCTATGTGATTGTCTACTGCGATTTATGCTTTTATTGCTTAAATGAGTCATGACCAATTACTGTGATAACCTATATGGACTTGAAAGACGAAGTGTAGGTTTAGATCTAATCGTAGTGGCGGGCGATTGTACTTTTACATGACGTTGGACGTATGATTTGTGCTTAGGATAGACATATATCGAAGCGCCACTCGTAGTCAATAGAGAACTTGACCTTAAACCCTAATTATTTGTAAATCACAAAGACATATAGTGGTTTAGGTAATGTGGGTGTTCACGTGCGTTCTATCATCTATGGATTGCACATAATATGGATTAGGTGCATCGAAAGATGACCTTTTCTCACTTTAGAGTTCTCGGCTTATAACCTGTAATGATCAATTTGACCTAATTGGAAGTATGTCGACTTAGACGAATCATTAGGGGAAATTGGGATCTCTTATCTTCATTATCTGATTCTACCTTAGGATTATTTATTGCATGTTTTAATTCCTTGCCTAGTTAACTTAGTTTTAATTCCAACTCTTTATCGCTCGTTTAAATAAGACTGAGGCGATTATGTGCTAGTGGTTTGACGACCTTTTATCTGTTAATTCTCCGTGGGAACGATCTTTACTTACTCTTTATTACTTGTTGGCCGCGTATACTTGCGCGAATATATTGACCGATAAATCGGCCAACATTGATACTCGAAAAAAGGGAGTAGAAATTAAGGATATATCCATAGTAAATGAATTTCAAGAAGTGTTTTCTGATGATTTGCCTGGTCTTCCGCCGGACAGAGAAATTGAATTCATAATAGATTTAGCACCGGGAACGGCACCGATTTAGAAAGCTCCATATCGTATGACGCGATTAGAAATGAAGGAATTGATGATACAATTGCAAGAGTTGTTGGAAAAGAGTTACATTCGACCGAGTGTTTCTGCCTTGGGGAGCACCAATGTTATTTGTTAAGAAAAAGGACGGATCGATGAGGCTCTGTATCGATTATCGAGAATTGAACAGAGTAACGATCAAGAATCGATATCCGCTACCGAGGATAGACGACTTGTTTGACTAACTGAAGGGAGCAAAGTGTTTCTCAAAAATTGACCTACGAACAGGATATCATCAACTGAAAGTGAGGGATGAGGTTCCACTGAGATAGACTTGTTTGACACACTGCTTCGACCTTTGCAGGGTCTACTGAGATTCCATCTTTATCCACCACGTGACCTAAGAATTGAACCTTTTCCATCCAAAATTCGCACTTAGAAAATTTTGCATACATCTTTTCTTTCTTCAGTGCCTCCAAAACAATCTTCAGATGTTCGGCGTGTTCTTCCTCTATCTTCGAGTAGATCAAAATGTCGTCGATAAAAACCACAACAAATTTATCCAAGTATGGCTTGAAAACTCGGTTCATCAAGTCCATAAATGCTACCGGCACATTAGTAAATCCAAATGACATTACCAAAAACTCGTAGTGTCCATAACGGGTTCAAAAAGCAGTCTTTGGTATGTCCTCATCCCTCACTTTCAGTTGATGATATCTTGTTCATAAGTCGATTTTCGAGAAACACTTTGCTCCCTTCAGTTGATCAAACAGGTCATCAATCCTCGGTAGTTGATATCGATTCTTGATCGTTACTCTGTTCAATTCTCGATAATCGATAAAGAGCCTCATCAATCCGCCCTTTTTCTTAACGAATAACACTGGTGCTCCCCAAGGAGAAACACTCGGTCGAATGTAACCCTTTTCCAATAACTCTTGCAATTGTATCATCAATTCCTTCATTTCAACTGGCGCCATACGATATGGATCTTTCGAAATCGATGCGATTCCCGGTGCTAAATCTATTACGAATTCAATTTCTCTGTCTGGCGGGAGACTAGGCAAATCGTCCGGAAACACGTCTCGAAATTCATTTACTATGGATATATCCTTAATTTCTACTCCCTTTTTCCGAGTATCAACGATGTAAGCTAAATAACCTACACATCCTTTTCTTAACAATTTCTTGGCCTGCATCATCGTAACGCAACACGATTGCTTAAGCGATGAGCTACCATAAAACACTACCTTAGACTTACTCGGAGTCTGAAGGTTCACACAATTATTCTGACAGTCAATTATAGCAGCATAGTTATATAATCAATCCATTCCCAGTATTACGTCAAACTCTCCCATTCTGATAGGAATCAAGTCCACTTTTAGTTCATGTTCTCTAATGTTTGCGCGATAATTTTGATAAACGTATTCTACAGGGATTACTTCTTTATTCGCAACTTCTATGTTCAAAGGATTTTCTAATCTTTCTCGGAATGAATTAAGTTTACTAGCAAATTCTTCAGATAAAAAAGAACAGGTGGCACCCAAATCAAATAATACGTAAGCATTTATATTATTGATTGGGATTATACCTGTCACTATGTCCTTTGTAGCTACGACATCTTGGGCGGTCATGTTAAATGTTTGGGCTGTCGATTCGTTGGGTTGTGCGGGTCCTCCAATCATCAACTTGCTACCTCCACCCTGACCTCCGCTAGTTCCACCACTTCATTTCTTTGGGTAGTCCTTTATCTGGTGTTCCGTTGATCCATAAGTGAAACATCCCCTAATCTTCTTTGGCTTCGGGCAGTTGGGCGAGATGTGGCCCTCCTGACCGTAGTTATAACACATGTTTTTCCCCTTCCAGCATTCTCCTTAATGGCTTCTTCCACATTTATTACAAGTCTCAGTCCTTTTCTTAAAGCTTCCTTGGTGACTCCCGCCTTGGTTATTGTTTCAGTTGTTATTGTTGTTGTTGTTGTTGTCCCATTTTCTCTTCCCGGAGTTACCTCCTCCGCCACTGCTTCCTCCACGACTTTCACTACTAGTGTTCTTTCCTTTCCTCTCTTTGTTATACAAGCTCAAAGGTTCACTTCCTCCCTCGGCGATAATAGCCTTCTCCAGCAGTGTTGTAAAAGAATCGATCTGAAGAACTGACACCTTATTGAATAGCCAAGGCTTTAGTCCTTGTTCGAATCGTCTAGCCTTCCTTTCCTCATCACCAACATGGTGCTCCGCAAATCGCACTAGTTCGTTGAACTTAGCCGCGTATTGCAGCACCGTCATTTCACCTTGTTTTAACTCTAGGAATTTTACCTCCATTCTATTTTTCATGCTCTTCGGGAAGTAGTTCTTGAAGAACAGCGTCTTGAATCTTTCCCATGCTATTGTCCCCTCTTCGGCTCTCTGCTGATTTGCTTCCCACTAATAATTTGCTTCTCCCTTCATGATGTACGTGGCAAACATCGTCTTCTGATCTTCGCCTATGTGAGCTATAGTGAAAGCTTTTTCGATCTCCTTGATCCACGTTTGTGCGACGATTGGGTCGGTAGTTCCCTCAAACTCCGGGGGTCCTACACTCTTAAAGTCTTTAAAGGTTGTTACTGTCACAGCCTGAGGGTTCGGGCGAACAGGTTCATTGTTCTGCACCTAAGAGCCTCTCCTAACAGATCAACTAGGCACTGGATGGGATCTACTTGCTCCCCCTCGTTATTAACTGATTCTTCGGGTGCAGTCAGTCTACGTCTTGGTGCCATGATTTGCATCACAAATTTTCATTTTATTATTATTCAAGTATATTACTTAAGTATTTCTTTTAATACTAAAAGAATAAATTTATAACACGTTTCTAAAATAAACTTCATTTATATTCATATGCCATTTCATTTCATTACATGATTATCCTAGCATACTTCTATAAATGCCATCACATATATCCCATAATATCACAAAAGACGGGGAATATACCAACCTACTACCACACTACCCCTCTAACAAAAGCTAACTTGGGGTTTACATCACTATTCCACATCTTACACAAAAGATTGGGATTACAACATAGTATATACAATACATAAAGAGAATCCTACTAGACTACTACTAATCCGTCCAAGGAAATCTCGTCACATTATCTTGTGCTCCACAGCACTTTTGTACTCTAACTGCGCTATATAAGCTACCAACTCTTGACTCATAGTGTGTAGAGTCTGTCCCTGTTCTGTCGGGTAGTGGTACACACCATCAAGCACTCTCTCAAATGCCGAACGGAACACGTACCCTATCTTGTTCCTTTTTCTCTTCTTACATCGGACCTCATCCTCCAGGTCGTCAGCTCTCTCATGGGCAGCCTCCCACATCTCCTCGAAGTGTATCTTATCAATCACCTCTAATTCCAACTGAGTGCGGAGTGCTTCCTTCTTAGTCTTCTCACTAAGCTCCCTCTGTTCAACTTTTTCTAGCTTCCCTGCTATATCCACGTTCCTAGCCACTACCTTGTGAAATAGGGTTCCCATTTGGATTCCCTCCTCTTTGCGATAAGAAATTTCTACTTCCAACTCTTGCATAGCCAGCTTCCTCTGTTAGTCTTTGTCCCATAGTTTCTGGAACTCTGACTCCCTCTCTTTCGCCTCTTCCTCTAACTCCTGAACTCTGCAGTCCAACTCTAGGAGTCCTCCATGGGCTCCTCCTCTGAAGGCTCGTCCTCAACCGGCTTGTCCTTCATCGGCTCCTCCTCGGGATCTAGTTCTACCTCTATCTCATCCTCGTCATCTGACTCAGATGGTGCTACAGCCTGTATTGGCACAACCTCTATCGGTGCCTCATACACTACATGAATATCCCTGGGCTCATCCTCAGCCACTCTAGCGGGTACTCCCATATCTTCCATCTACAATCACAAACACAAGACAAGAAACAGTAACTCCATTAGAATGTTAAATAAAACATAAGTTCATTGTATAAAATGAAGTTACATTTCATAACAAACTAAGCCTCTCATGGAAAACTCTACATGAGTTTTATCTCCTTCCTAACTTCTAAGTTTGCCTAAGTTATAGTCTAAGGACATTCATTCCTAAGGTTTATAACTACAGCTTTGATACCAACTGTGACGCCCCCAAATTCGAGACCGCCACTTGGTCTCTCGAATTCTGTTCGTCACGTGCTCATGGTAATACAATAATAACTAAAATCACAAATTCAAAGTGGAAGATCTAATATAGAATAATTTACAATGATTTATTATAATCATTCTCCCAACTCTCGCAACCTACAGTACATAATAGATTACATAATAACATCGAATAATGACTTATTACATAATCCTACTTAAGCTTAAACATAGTCTGAAACCAGTCTTAATACAACATCATAAATTTAAAGATAAAGGAACAAGCTAGTTGGTAGCCTTGCCCTTGCCCTTGTTTTTCCCAGAGACACCTCCCTGTTCTGTCTTAACTGAAAGGTTTTAAATAAGCAAGAATGACCACAAATTGCCCAGCAAGTAATATACAACAAGGGCGAAGATTTTCATAACACGAGTTGAAATATCGAAGTAAAATCTCTAAGATAGTTCAAGGTTTCAGGATAATAACATGAATAACGAATATCAATAATTCTCGAATCAAATCTTGTAATATGAAATGGTAGTTCAATATAGTTCAACAGAAATATATGACTTCAAATGCTATAAACGTATCAAACTGGATAAAACAATTTATATACTGAGCAGTCACTAAGGACTATTGAACATCTACTAGAATTACCAATATTAAACTGATAACCCAAAAGAGGCAAGTATAATAGATGATCAGTCTACGATACTCTATGTTATGCATAACACCACAATAATATTCACGCGTGTGTTGGGGCTTCCAACAATATACAATCCCCTTACCATAAGGGTTGTTCAACTCAGTTTTCAAGATTTCCGCACCAGTCAATTGGTTTGGACAGTTATATAAACATGCATATAGTCTAGCTGAATCAAATGGCATAGACACTTTCACAATATTCAAGAACAGTACCAAGTTCAACATGAATAATAGCTTCCACAAGGCTCAATGAAATAAGAGTTCAAGCATACTAACTCAATTTAAATGAGTAAGTAAGAAAACTAGCTCGCAATATACAAGGATAGAATACTTGCAATTAATACAAGAACGGGTTTAAGGAAACTTGCCTTATGCATAGTTTACCAAAGTAAAGCTTATCAACACGTCGAAGTCCTATTGTAATAATATTTTTACATATGTAGGATACTCGTTAGCTAAGTATATTCGATATACAAGTTTGATATGTAATTCAAGTATACACATATAGCGCACACTTAGTCTTGTAACTCTGTACATACGCCATTACGTACTTATTCTTACGTATCATGAAATCAGATTATAAGTTACTTAATAATTCACAACTCTAGTTTGTCTTATCATTTGAGTTTATAAACACTTATCGAATTCATGATTCTATGTTAGTGCATTCATTGACACTTTGAACACTGTATTTGATCATGTATTATAGATTATAACAATAGTACATGAATGCATCAAATTTTAGATCATAATTAAAATAGTTCTAGAATTTATGCCTAAGTGCTCGGCCGCGTTTGGTTTTCACTAAGGAGCGGCGCGGCCGAGCGGCTCCTGTTGCAGACCAAGACATGGCTGCTCCTTCAGAACCCAACTCAAAACGTCACGCTCAGAAATGAAGGACTATGCCAAACACACATGTCGGGATACTTATACTAGTTTGACCCCATATCATGTTCAATATTGCTTGCTATTTTATTCTTATTTAACCGAAGCGTTAAATGGTCAAGTAAAAAAGTTTCTCACGTTTAATTATTTCACTATCGTCATGAGGTTACTAAGAATCATATACACATGTTCAAGCTACTTAAATCATGCATTTTATGTTTTATGTTTTACTTCTTTGAAATTTATTCTTAAATCATGCTCAACTATTTCGTCTTAAATAGGACTAGCTAGGCATACAATGTAATCATGTTTAGAGGCATACGATATCTTGTCACCATGGTCATAATTTTCAAAATACTTGTAACAAAACTTGCTTCCAACTATTGAGGTTTCTTTTGAAATCTTTTGTTTAAACCATTCCATATGCAATGTAGCTTCACATACCATATGTCATGCTTTCATATGCACAATTAGATCATATAGGCATGTTCACTAGTTCGTGACTCAAGTGTATATAGTTTAAGTTTGTATGTGAAACTCTAAGTTTCCATTAGCATGTCATCGACATTATTTAGGCATGCAAAATAACTTTACTCATTCTACATCATGCTTGCATATATACATATCAAGAATACATAATCATGTCCACAAGTTCTTACCTCAAACGCGTTTATGGTTTATCAAGTCTATATTGGAAACTCTAAGTAATTCTACATATATCATACTTTTATGCTTTCACGCGTGCGTACAATTGTAATCTGACCATACTAGCATATCCTTCAAGTTAGAATTTGAAGTACACATGGTTTATTGAGTTTGTACATTGAAAACTCAAGTTCTCTTTTGAAATCAAGCTAGGTGGGTGATTATATGAAAGGCAATATAAACTAGAATGTCAGAGGCTTGAAATAGGCCAAACTAAGTTATATTAGCATGTTTCATAAATCAGATAACATAACAAAATCACCAACAAAAATTTCAGAGGGGCGCGGCCGCGCGCCATTTGTACTAGGGAGTGGCGCGGCCGCGCGACTCCCGTTCCAGACCATAAACTTCTCTACATTTGTAGAGTTCCAACCAATCTTCACATTTCCTCATGAAACATGCTTGCTAACTATTACATTGCACATATAACACATCTGTATACTGTCCTAACATGTTAATCATCATTTCATATAACCAATTCTAACTAAACTTGCTAAATTCTATGAATTGAATTTTAAATGGGTTTAAAGATTATACCTCTTTAGCTTCAAATTGCCCAAGACTTGCTTCCTAATCTCAAAATTCTCCCTAAGCAATATACTTACTCTTTCTAGAACACTTATTAATTAGTCTAGCAAAATGAAATGAGAAGGGGAGTGCTCAATTTATAGGGAAATGAATAACCATGCCAAGCCATTGCCCATGAAATCAAACCATTGGAGAAGGAGAAGAGATGATGGGCAACAAGCATTAGGTGGAATAGTTGCTAACCACCCCCATCACCCACATCCTTCTTCATCATGAGCATCATTGGCTAGCTAGGAAGTTAATATGAGGGAGTAGCTTAGGCCTTTGGCCTTTCACGTGAATGAGAAATAGGGAAGGAATGGACACTCAAAATGGGACCAGAACTCAGCATTCTAGCAATAAAGGAAATACCATATATTATACACTTAACACACATATATACTTACCTTGGTTTAAATTCATTTAGGGCATACATGGACCTAGAATGTCACAACAACATTACATGGTAGCTCATTGAGGTACATGTATACACATTGATATAATCCATGTACATTTTAATAATATCACATTATGAGTTAATTAAATGGTGACATACTATATTATATCAAATCTCATTATTATTATTATTGTACTTATTAAAATAATTATTGTTATTCCTTATTCACATGCTTTAATATACCATATAGTATATATATTACATAGTCTTACTAAAGTGTCACACTACACTTTATATATTATATAGTCTCTTGTATTGTCACAATACACTTTATATACTATAGTTTGGTCTTATATTGTATAATGTACATGCAACATGTATTCTTATAAGTCCACCCATATGGCTCACTTCCTTTTACTACATAGTTTCTATTTTACATAGTTTTGTCAAGATGTCACATAATACATTATATTATATAGTTGCAGTTACTATTCAATATATAATTACATAACTTTACACTAAACAATTAATAGAATAATTATTAACCTCAAACATTAATTAACCATTAATATGATATCATTCTTAATTAATAATATATTATTAATTAATCATCCACTTCTTAATTCTCTCTTTAATGAATTAAATTACATACTTCTCATCACGGTGCCACACAAAGCATTTCTCGAGCTTATAATAAACTCCACATTCTCTTCTCAATTATCATCATTTCAATTTGACATAATTAAGTTAACTCATCTCATATCACATAAATATTTATATTCAAATAATTATCCAACTTTCATTAATATATTCATTAATAATATTCAAAAATTCTCGGGTAGTACACCCCCCGCCCCAATTCATTCGAAAATAATTGGATAAATATAAAACAATACACTCTCTGTGAGGTCGATCCTTTCTTATTGCTATACTCATTCTTGTGACAATAGAGTTGAAGTAAGGTATAAATTTTGTAGTGCTAGACGATAGCTACCAGAATCACATAGGACATATCTCTTCTTTTACTAGAAGTGGTAGATTCTTTATTGACCATTCATTATCTCCATATGTAACTTATTATACCCAAACATACCCTTTGATATACCCTAAGGGTCTTAAGGAATAAGTCAAAGTATAATTTATTATATACAATATACTATAATTATCTCAAGTCCAAGGATCACTTGTACTACTATCACATTAGGAATTCCTATTGACATGCAAGTAAAACTCCATTAGGTATTCCATAACGAGTCACGTTCAGTGAACTTATTTTCCAATAATCACCTACATACTTGCTTTAGTGTATCCACACAAATGATCATGAGATCAATCATCCTCATTCAATGAGCAAGCAACATATGTACCAATCTATCCGAATTTACTAATCCCTTTTTTTAGTAATCTAACGATTGTGAACTATTTTAGTTTTAAACTTTCTAAGAATTTAGATCTCATTAGCATGATCAACATCATTATTCTAAAAGCATTGCTTAAAATTATGGGTTATTTACATATTATAAAAAACAGCATCATGTAGATAATTAAACGCCTTTAATAAGTGAATACTTTTATTAATAAATAAATAAGATCGTCTCCAAAGTATATGCTTTATCATCATACATGATTGGCTTGTATGCAGACTACTTTAAGTATCATGTCGACGATTTAAACAGTTTTAAAGAGTCTCTAGTTGGTAGCTTTAAAATGGTTGTACCAACTCAACCGAGTTTTGTTTGAAAGTAGGCCCAATTGCTGGACACTGTCGAAACTGAATCTTGAAACTGAAGTTCTAAGTTTGGGGGCTTGGTTAAGTGTGGGGAAAATGTTAGGCACCCCACAACTCCCGTGAAAACACGGTACCGCATCTTTTCAATTTTTCCTTTTTTATTTGCAATGTGTGTGTGAATGCTAGAAAAAATTGGGCCTATGCTTGTTTTATTTGAAAGTAGTGTTTGCTTTGTTGAACCTATATACGAAGGGTTTGATTTGATTTGCAAAAGTCATTTTTTAGACAAGATATGAAAATGATGTTTTGAAAAGATTGGTTTTCAAACCCCTACGCTCTCATAGGAATAGAAGAATGTTGATACTTCCATTTTTTTTAATCTTTTTAGCCTTTTGGTTCAATTTGGATGGTGATTATCGGGCTGCGAAGCATCGTCGACCATAGAATATTTACAAGTGTCGATCTTCTCATAGGCATGACAGCCATCGGAGTGACTCTAGTACGACAAGCCATTATTTCACTATGTTTGAGACCTTAAACCCGGATAACCATTTTAAGGTCTTTCGAATGTACATTTTACAAAAAAACTGGCAGGGTACATTTGTAATGTGGAGTTTGTCCATCGTGGGAATCAAATTCTGATCAGTTTGATCATGAATTCCACGATTCCTAGGCTCACAGAGGGAAGCAAAGAAAACCTGCACAACTTAAATTTGCACAAAAAATATATATTTACATCTAAACGTCGCAAAAACCAAGGATTCATCAGTCAAATCCTGGCCTGCACGTGCCTAAATCATCTCGTTCCCAATAGATAGCGATCTAAGTGTTGGGTTTGTACGTAACGCAATCATGCAATCAAATCACATAAATAGGGCGGAAGCGTAAAAAACTAGGTTTTCAAAAATTTATACAAACCCATTACCATGATCATTCTTATGCATCAATTATCAGTGAATGAAGAAGGAGAAAAACAGAATTATACCTTTGAAGATCCAAGCTTCCTCAGGTACAAGTTCTACTCCTTTGATTCCTTGGATTCCTCTGTAGTGGCTCCTTCCCTTGATCAATGTCAGCCACCCAAATGTTTGGCCTCTAACGGTGATCCACCAAGGAAGATGAAGAACTTAGTAAGATGGGTTATTGGCTTAACCCTTGTTTCTATCTCTATAGAATATGTGTACTCCCAACTCTTGAAAAATTCACGTTCCTTATTTCTGATATAAGACTCTCTTATATAGATATTAGGTTAACCCTCCTAATCCAATTAGAATAGGGTTTTATTTTATTAATTAATTAAATACTTTTAATTAATTTATATCCTAATCTTTATTAGGATTGAGAGAGAGTACTGATATTATATTAATTCCTAAACTCCTTTAGAATTAAAATAATAATAATAATAATAATATTAATAAGACTCCTCTTATTAATTTATATTTAATATTTCTAAAATATTAAATAATAAACATTAAGCTATTTAATTTATTATATCATCATAGATTAAATTAATTATACTTAATGCATTATTACTATCATGTCATTTTCTTCTTAAATAATTCTTCTTCCTTTTATGGTGTGACCCTTTAGGTTCTCCATATTAAACCGGTTGTGAATAAATCAATTAGAACAATTCTAATCTTATTTAAATAAACAAATTAAACTAACAATCTATTTAAATAAATAACATTTATTCTACAATAGGGATAAGCCTCCCTAGCGATCAACGACTTTCCAGATAATATAGATTTCAACATTAATCATAAAAGAACCTGTGAGTTACCATACAATGTCCCAATTAAATATAAGACATGGATTTACTGTCAAGTCTTAATTTATTTAATCATATGTATTTCAATTAGAAAATGCACAACTCCAAATAATGCAAATTATAAACCTCTTTCTAATTTCATTCTACCTTGGCCAAGGATTCCTGGGTTGTCATTTAACGAATCATATAGGACATATCTCCTCTTTTACTAGAGGTGGTAGATTCTTTATTGATCATTCATTAGCTCCATATGTAACTCATTACACCCAAGCATACCCTATATATGCCTTAAAAGGCCTTAAGGAATTAGTCAAAGTATAATTTGTTACATACAAGATACTATGATGATCTCAAGTCCAAGGATCACATGTACTACTATCACATTAGGAATTCCTATTGACAGGCGAGTAAAACTCCATTAGGTATTCCATAGCGAGTCACGTTCAGTGAACTTATTCTCCAATAAGCACCTACATACTTGCTTTAGTGTCTCCACACAAATGACCATGAGATCAGTCATCCTCATCCAATGAGCAAGCAACATATGTACCAATCTATCCGGATTTACTAATCCCCATTTTAGTAATCCCACAATTGGGAACTATTTTAGTTTTTAAGCTTTCTAAGAATTTAGATCTCATTATCATGATCTCATCATGATTCTAAAATCATTGCTTAAAACTATGGGTTATTTACATATTATAAAAAACAGCACCATGTAGATAATTATATGCCTTAAATGAATATTTTATTAATAAATAAATAAGATTGTTTACAAAGTATGTGCTTTGTCATCATACATGATTGGCTTGTATGCACACTACTATCAATCTCCCACTTGCACTAAAGCCAATCGCCTTGGTATCTCATACCCATCTTCTCTAAGTGACGATCAAACTGCTGTTGTGTTAAAGCTTTAGTAAATGGATCTGCAATGTTTTCTTGAGAGTCTACACGCTCCAAGGTGACGTCTCCTCTTTCAATGATCTCCCTGATCAAGTGAAATCGCCGCAACATGTGTTTAGATTTCTGATGAGACCTGGGTTCCTTAGCCTGTGCAACCTCTCCGGTGTTGTCACAGTATACGGGAACTGCTTCTCCAATGCTAGGAACCACACCAAGTTCAGTTATGAACTTCTTCATCCAAACAGCTTCCTTTGCATCTTCACTTGCAGCTATATACTCTACATTTGTCACCGAATCAGCAACCGTTTGCTGCTTGGAACTCTTCCAACTCACTGCACCTCCGTTCAAGGTAAACACATACCCTGAAACAGATTTACTGTCATCTTGGTCTGTTTGAAAACTTGAGTCCGTGAATCCCTCGAGTTTTAATTCAGACCCACTGTAGACAAGAAAAATATCTTTAGTCCTTCTCAAGTACTTTAGGATGTTTTTCACTGCCTTCCAGTGCTCTTCTCCTGGATTCGACTGGTATCTGCTTGTTACACTAAGTGCGTGAGCAACATCCGGTCTAGTACATATCATACCGTACATGATAGATCCTATTGCAGAAGCATAAGGGATCTTACTCATACGGTCTCTCTCCTCAGGTGTCTTTGGGGCCTGTTTCTTGGAGAGATTTATTCCATGGCTCATTGGCATGAGACCTCTTTTGGAATCTTCCATGCTAAACCTCTTTAGCATCGTATCAATGTACGTTCCTTGGGATAAGCCGAGCATCCTTTTAGATCTATCTCTATAGATCTTTATCCCCAAAATATAGGATGCTTCACCCAAGTCCTTCATGGAGAAGATTTTAGATAACCAGATTTTAATGGATTGTAATATAGGAATGTCATTCAGTAATATATCATCAACATATAATACAAGGAATGATACTGCGCTCCCACTAACCTTCTTGTATACACATGGTTCATCCTCGTTTTTGATAAAATCAAACTCTTTGATTGTCTCATCAAAACGAATGTTCCATCTACGAGAAGCTTGCTTCAACCCATATATGGATCGTTGTAGCTTACAGACTTGATTTGTTCCAACTTTTGAAATAAATCCCTCTGGCTGTGTCATATACACATCCTCCTCAAGTTTCACATTGAGGAAGGCCGTTTTCACGTCCATCTGCCAGATCTCATAGTCGTTGTAAGCTGCAATCGCAAGCAAAATCCGAATGGACTTGAGCATGGCTACTGGTGAGAAGGTTTCATCATAGTCAACTCCTTGTCTTTGTTTGAAACCTTTTGCAACCAGTCGGGCCTTATAGGTCTCTACCTTTCCGTCTGCTCCAGTCTTTTTCTTAAAAACCCATTTACACCCAATAGGTTTAATACCTTCAGGTGGTGAAACCAAAGACCATACTTTGTTTTCATACATGGAGTCCATTTCAGATTTCATGGCTTCAAGCCATTTCCCTGAGTCTTTATTACTCATAGCATGTTCGTAATTCAATGGATCATCATCATTCATGATGTGTACCTCATCGTTATCCTCTATAACGGATCCATACCTCTCAGGTATCTTCGATACTCTTCCAGATTTACGAACAGGGTGTGGTACAGTAGGTTCTTCTACTTGGTTAGGTACCTGACTTTGGTCCGTGGTAACTTGTGGTTCTTGAACTTCTTCAAGATATATCTTGCTCCCACTGACCCCTTCATGGATAAACTCTTTCTCCAAGAAGGTAGCATGTTTCGCAACAAACACCTTTTGATCAGTTGAATGATAGAAATAATACCCTACGGTTTCTTTAGGGTATCCCACAAATCTACACTTATCGAATTTAGTCTGTAGCTTATCACTTTCAAACTTTTTGACATAAGCTGGACAACCCCAAGTCTTAACATGCTTAAGATTTGGTTTCCTCCCTTTCCACATCTCATATGGAGTCTTTGGGGCGAATTTGGTAGGTACCTTGTTAAGTAGGTATGCAGCCGTTTCTAGGGCATATCCCCAGAAGGAAATTGGAAGGTCGGTAAAACTCATCATGGATCGAACCATGTCCAACAGTGTTCGATTTCTCCTTTCAGATACTCCATTTAACTGTGGTGTACCTGGAGGAGTCCATTGTGAGATTATACCATTTTCTCTGAGACAATTGAGAAACTCACTGCTTAAGTATTCTCCACCTCGATCTGATCGAATTATCTTAATATTCTTGCCCGTTTGTTTCTCTACTTCACTTCTGAACTCTTTGAACTTTTCAAATGATTCTGATTTGTATTTCATTAAATACACATATCCAAATCTTGAGTGATCATCAGTGAAAGTAATAAAATAAGAATACCCACCCCGTGCACTTGTTGTCATAGGTCCACAAACGTCTGTGTGAATCAATGCCAATAACTCTGTAACTCTCTCTCCTTTTCCACTAAAAGGAGATTTAGTCATTTTACCCATGAGACAAGATTCACAAGTTGGATATGATTCATAATCAGATAGCTCGAGGAGCCCATCTTTATGCAACTTGGATAATCTTGTTTCATTGATATGACCGAGTCTACAGTGCCACATATAGGTATAATTAATATCATCTCTTTTCCTTTTCTTAATTTGTTCAATTTGAAATATATTTTCTTGTTAGTCAAGTGTATAAAGTCCATTTCGCAAATTTCCAATACCATATAAAATATCGTCTTTATAAGTAGAACAACCATTGTTCTTTATAATAACGTCAAAACCTTCCATATCCAATACAGAAATTGAAATAATATTTTTAATAATATTCGGAACATAATAACAATTATTAAGATAAATGGATTTGCCCGAAGGCATTGCTAAACAATAAGTTCCTACAGCTAATGCAGCAACTTTTGCTCCATTTCCCACTCGTAGGATCACCTCATCTTTGTTCAGCTTTCTACTTCTGACCAGTCCCTGCACAGTATTACATATGTGAGAACCACAGCCGGTATCCAATACCCAAGTAGAATTATGACTTTCAGAAAAATTAATTTCAATCATAAACAAACCTTGATTGGAAGTCGAAGCTTCTTCAAGCTACTTCTCTGCTAAAAACTTCTTGCAGTTCCTCTTCCAATGTCCCGGCTCATTGCAATGAAAGCACATTCCTTTAGCTGGTTCAGGTTTCTTTTTCTCCTTTTCTTTCCCTTTTCCCTTAGCCTTCTTAGATTTCTTCTTTTTAGAAGACACCTTGGGCCTCTTCCTTTTATTGGAAGAATCCACCATCAAGACATGGTTCTTCTTGGATGAGAAGTGACCTTCTGCAGTTTTTAGCATGTTAAGCAGCTTAGGTAAGCTGACATCTAGCTTATTCATGTGAAAATTAACCACAAACTGCGAGAAGGTCTCAGGGAGTGACTGCAAGACCAAGTCTTGACTCAACTTCCCATCCATGACGAACCCAAGCTGTCCAAGGCGTTCAATCAAATTGATTACCTTCAGAACATGAGTCTCAACGGCAGTGCCCTCGGTCATCCGAGATCGGAAGAGCTCCTTAGATATCTCATATCTAGCAGTCCTACTCTGTTCACCATACAACTCCTTGAGGTGAAGCAGCATAGCAGGAGCATCCATTTTTTCGTGCTGACGCTGAAGCTCGTTATTCATGGATGCGAGCATGATGCATTGAGCCACAGATGCATCATCTTGCCACTTATTGAAAGTGGCAATCTCTTCCTCAGAGGCTGTTTCTGAAACAGATTCAGGGATAGTGGAATTTAGGACATAAGAAATCTTTTCAGCAGCGAGAACAATTCTCAGATTTCTTAGCCAGTCCTCATAATTCGGGCCGGTAAACTTATTTGCATCAAGTATGCTTCATAGTGAGATTAGTGATTTTGACATTTTTAAATTCTGCATGTGAAAAGACAACATTTTAGCAAACATTCATTTTATTAACTTTGCATACCAAAATAAATTTAGGTCTTTATTTTAAATTGGTATCTCCCACTATTTTCATCAAACTATATTACCCTCACTCATATAGTTCGGCAACATCTAATTAAAGATTTGCTAGTGAGATTAAGGATCCCATTTCAAATGTATATAACCTTGTGGATAGCACAACAAGTGATATACAAATAAATAGGTAGACAACTCTTGTCAATTACATCACCATGTAACTCCTTTTATTTTGCCTCTTAAATCATAATGGTCATGTGTGTGCACATCCGAACTAAAATGATTTAAGTTAAGTCCAGCCTAGTACTTCCATAAATTCAAAAAGAAAAATTTTCGTCCTTGTGGATAGCACAACAAGACTAGATCGTTCAATTTTCTTGATAACCATAAAATGTGATTAATTAACATCTTAAATATTCAATACTCGCATTGTGGATAGCACAACAAACTCATATTAAATATTTAATACTCTATTAACTAATCATGCTAGAAGGCGACGTTCGATATTCCAAATATCATTTGAACGCTTCAGACTTAATAATATTTCTTTGAGGGGTTTGTTATTATTTGTCTCATCTTTTTAAGCGCGCACACACATATATATATAAAATACGCGTCATTTTATTAAACATGCGAAGCATGTTTGTATAAAATATAATATATATAATATTTAGTATGCAATATAGAATACTATATTCTACCCGGATTGATTATGGACTTTTATTCTAGTTTGGTTCATTAGAGCCACCAAGTGAACCAAAAGGTCAAACCTAGGAGTGCAAAAATTTAAATTTAAATGTAACTGTTACATTTAAACCCGGGCTCCATACAAACGGGTCTTCACGCGCTCCTTGCTCCTTGGTCTCCAGTTTCTTCAAGATAATTCTAACTATCTCTATTACATAAATTATTTTTAAATAGAAACCTTGATCAGCAGTAAAGGGGAAGTACATAGAAGGGAGATAGAATTTTACACCGAGAATAAAATCAGAGAAGACGAGGTACGCAGACCCCATTTTATAAAACCCATACATTTAAGCATTCATCCAAAATAAAATCCAATCACATTGGTCATAGTCCATAATCAATCCCTTTTATTACCATACATATCATCATACGTATCGATAAAACTTATTCATCTCATGAAAGTAAATTCATTCCATATATGTATTAATATCAGTTAATGGGCAAAAGTTTGCTAAACTTTGTTTTTGGAAAAATAAACTCCTTTATTTCATTCAAAAATAATTCCAAATTAAACTCTTTAATTTTAGCAATTCTGAAATCTCATTTCATATAAAATAAACATCTTTATTTTAAATCTTTATTAATTAAATAAACCATTCATTTAATTAAATAGAACAAAAAAAAAATCAGTTCCTGTCCAGTGGCGCAGCTGCGCCAAGAATGTAAAGGGAACCGGCGCAGCGGCGCAGCTGCGCAGCATGAAAACCAGGAACAGCACCCGGCGCAGCTGCGCAGCAATATTGCCTTGTACCGGTGCAGCTGCGCATCTTCGCAGAATCTGAAAAATTTTTGTTGCCCAGAACTCGATCCAATCGCATATCATACATATATGGAATCACATAGACTGATAATTAGCACAAGATTATCTCTGATACCACTGTTGGGTTTGTACGTAAAGCAATCATGCAATCAAATCATATAAATAGGGCGGAAGCGTAAAAAACTAGGTTTTCAAAAATTTATACAAACCCATTACCATGATCATTCTTATGCATCAATTATCAGTGAATGAAGAAGGAGAAAAACAGAATTATACCTTTGAAGATCCAAGCTTCCTCAGGTACAAGTTCTACTCCTTTGATTCCTTTTATTCCTCTGTAGTGGCTCCTTCCCTTGATCAATGTCAGCCACCCAAATGTTTGGCCTCTAACGGTGATCCACCAAGGAAGTGAAGAACTCAGTAAGATGGGTTATTGGCTTAACCCTTATTTCTATCTCTATAGATAATGTGTACTCTCAACTCTTGAAAAATTCACGTTCCTTATTTCTGATATAAGACTCTCTTATATAGATATTAGGTTAACCCTCCTAATCCAATTAGAATAGGGTTTTATTTAATTAATTAATTAATTACTTTTAATTAATTTATATCCTAATCTTTATTAGGATTGAGAGAGAATACTGATATTATATTAATTCCTAAACTCCTTTAGAATTAAAATAATAATAATAATATTAATATTAATAAGACTCCTCTTATTAATTTATATTTAATATTTCTAAAATATTAAATAATAAACATTAAGCTATTTAATTTATTATATCATCATAGATTAAATTAATTATACTTAATGCATTATTACTATCATTCCATTTTCTTCTTAAATAATTCTTCTTCCTTTTATGGTGTGACCCTTTAGGTTCTCCATATTAAACCGGTTCTGAATAAATCAATTAGAACAATTCTAATCTTATTTAAATAAACAAATTAAACTAATAATCTATTTAAATAAATAACATTTATTCTACAATAGGGATAAGCCTCCCTAGCGATCAACGACTTTCCAGATAATATAGATTTCAACATTAATTATAAAAGAACCTGTGAGTTAATAGTTACCGTACAATTCAATCCTTCCACCATACAATGTCCCAATTAAATATAAGACATGGATTTACTGTCAAGTCTTAATTTATTTAATCATATGTATGATTAGAAAATGCACAAACTCCAAATAATGCAAATTAGAAAACTCTTTCTAATTTCATTCTACCTTGGCCAAGGATTCCTTGGTTGTCATTTAACGAATCACATAGGACATATCTCCTCTTCTACTAGAGGTGGTAGATTCTTTATTGATCATTCATTATCTCCATATGTAACTCATTACACCCAAGCATACCTTATATATGCCTTAAAAGGCCTTAAAGAATTAGTCAAAGTATAATTTGTTACATACAAGATACTATGATGATCTCAAGTCCAAGGATCACATGTACTACTATCACATTATGAATTCCTATTGACAGGCGAGTAAAACTCCATTAGGTATTCCATAGCGAGTCACGTTCAGTGAACTTATTCTCCAATAAGCACCTACATACTTGCTTTAGTGTCTCCACACAAATGACCATGAGATCAGTCATCCTCATCCAATGAGCAAGCAACATATGTACCAATCTATCCGGATTTACTAATCCTCATTTTAGTAATCCCACAATTGGGAACTATTTTTGTTTTTAAAGCTTTCTAAGAATTTAGATCTCATTATCATGATCTCATCATGATTCTAAAAGCATTGCTTAAAACTATGGGTTATTTACATATTATAAAAACAGCACCATGTAGATAATTATATGCCTTAAATGAATATTTTATTAATAAATAAATAAGATTGTTTACAAAGTATGTGCTTTGTCATCATACATGATTGGCTTGTATGCACACTACTATCACTAAGGGCCACAAGGTTGCTTTAAAAATGAATAAAAAAAAAAAGAGCCAGATTTAAATAAATCTCAGTCATTCTAGCTTCCAGGTTCCAGTTGGACCTATATTGAACCGTTTGAAAGATAAAATTGGCGAGATTTTAAGAAATATGGTTTGTCCAAATAGATATTAGTGCCGATTCACATCAAATGAATATTTACAACAGATATTTAATCACAATGAATGAAAAATATATATATAGTTATATATATACGAAAGCTGTAAAGGGTGACGGATTTTCACTCTCAGGCCTATATTGGAATGCAAATATATATATAAAAGCTGTAAAAAGCCACGGAGTAATCCAGGCTTGATAAAAGGCGACGAATGTAAAATCCTATGCCTGGATGGGAATGAATATATATATATATATATATATATATATATATATATATATATATATATATATATATATATATATATATATATATATTTATATATAAAGCCACGGAGTAATCCAGGCGGGACAGAATTTAAGTATATATATAGAAAAACTGTAAAGCAGCCATGCATTAATCAAGGCTCAACTGAATGTAAATATATATGTATAAAAGCTGTAAATGAGCCACGAAATGAATCCAGGCTCAACTGAATGTAAATATATATATATATATATAAGCTGTAAAGGGCGACGAATTTGCAATCCTATGCCCTGAAAAAAATATAAATAAATATATATATATATATATATATATTAAAGTAATAAAAATACCACAAAGTCAAAATCCAGGCCAAACGAAGTCAAAAAAAATTATATATATATATATATATAAAAATAGTAACTACCACGGATTTGTCATCCATGCTTGACAGAATTGAAAAGTTAGTATATATAATTAAATATATACATAATAAAGCCAAAACGGACACGAGTCGATGGCCAAGTCCTCAAAAAGTTGAAATATATCTATACAAAAGCGATTAAAAACCACAGATCGTCGATCCGGGCTGTGCAAATGCGGAAAAACGTATAAATGTACTAAGAAGTAAGCAAAAATGGACACGGAACTGAGTTTCGGGCATAATCAAAAAATAAAACTTAACGTGCACATGTGTAAATGCGCAATGAAGTAGTAAGAACTTCTTGATCTTAGAAATACTTACAATGGACTGCTGCACGGGTTTTTTGCCACATGATATGCTTCAAATGGACGTTTCCACCATTCAATTTTTGATATATGGTAGTATGTGAGTATATCTACGTGTTAGAGTGATAAAAATGAGGATTGGAGTATAAGAAGTCGGGCTAAGAAACGAAATGGGCGGAATTTTAGAGCGTTTTCCTATTATTTTTTTTCAAAATGGCCAAGGAGCACTTATATATAAAGACCCGATGGAATCAGGCATACTCGCGACAGCAACGGGTCTACCTGTGGCGCCACATTGCAGGCCCCGAGTGGTGGGTTACGTCACCTCAAAGTACGTGCACTCCGAGCAACGCGAGGTCATATTCGAAACTTTCTAACTTTTGATCGGAGCGTCCGTTAGAGGCGTTGTAATAACCGTGAATTTCATGAATAAATATTAATATTGATATTAATAAGAATGTGAATAATTATTCGAATATAAATGTTTATGTAGCATGAGGTGATTAACTCAATTAAATTAAATTAAATTGAATTTATGATAATTGAGAAAGTGTGGAAATTTATGATGAGCACGTGAAATGTTTTGTGTGGCACGATGATGAAATTTATGATAGCCTTATTCAAGATTGAATAAATTAATAAGTGAATGATTAATTAATATTATATTATTAATTAATTGTTATTAATGGCATATTAATGAGTAAATAATTAATTATTATAATAAATTAATGTTTATTCAATTAATCGCTATGTACAATATTATGTAATGATTAATCTTATGTTACATAGTACCTACATCTATTTAGTATACAATAAAGTGTGACATTGCAAGGTGACTATATAATATAGGAAAGTATATGGTAAAATGAAATGAATCGCATAAGTTACATAAATGGGCCTATTTGATAACATGTTATGTGTACCTTGTGCAATATTAAATTAGATTAAATAAATAATTGATATTTACTAAATATTTCAATAATTAAGTATAAGTTTATGATAATGTGGTGTGACACTAGTCGATCAAATTATATTCGATATTATCAAATGTACATGGATTATATATTGATGTGTATACATGTACCCCCAATTTGCTATAATGTAATAATATTTCCCCATTAAAGCTACATTGTAACTAAAAGAGGATTAAAACCTAGGTATACATATATATACATTGTGTACGAATATATATATATATATATATATATATATATGAAGACCTAAGTAATATATAGGCACTATTGTTTCTAAGTTCCTGAGAATTAAACTTGTCCCATAATTAGTGTCACTCTTCTTTCCTTTTCACGTGAATGGCCATTGGCCTAAGCCTAGACTTTTTCTTCATTGTCAAACTCTATCAATTGTAGCAAATGATGAGAAGGGAGTGGTGTAGACACTCGAAATTTCATTTTTGTCGTACTAACCCTACAAGAGGGTAAAAGCGTCATTTTACTTCAGAGACAACCCCGAAGTAGGGCAAAAGATCCCGATCATCTCGGAGACAACCCCGGGAATGGTATAGAGGACCAATGAAGTCTGAACATACCGCAACCCGATCGAAGATTGACGAGCTGAGACAGTGATCATCGGAAACAACCTCAGCAAACCTCGAATGACATACCATCAAGAGATAAGCCTGCAGACTGATATCTGGACCTGGAAGGTATCTCGGCTATGAGTATCAACTTCTCGAACCCTAACTCAGTTGGACTAGGTCATATCTCGCTGCGTTCGTCAAATACGGTCCGAAAGATCAAACGACAGACGTCAACTTCTGCCGAATCAAGACCGAAGGAGCCATAACCAAGCCGGGGGGTCCCACCTGGGTAACCTCCACCATGTATGCGGCTAGACGTATACATGTGTACGGCTGCCCCGGACATGTTATAACCCCCCCCCCCCCACTTAGTTCATTTTAAAAAAAGAAAAGAGCGGTATAGAGAGAAAAGGACATTTCTAGAGAGAGAAAGGCTCGGGTTGGAAATCAACATAGCAACTTAAAGCTTTTTTCTTCCATCTAGCATCTCATTGAATCTATCTTAGTGTTCTTACTTCATCCCGGGAGTCAAAACGCTTGTTCACGCGTCCCCCAAGGTGAAATAACGCACTTCTAGCTTTGTTTTCTTTGTAAACTATGTTCAAATGATAGATTAATGAAGGATCTTGTTTGAATCTAGCTATATTGTTGTATTATAAGCATATTGTGTAATAGTTGGTAGTTTTAACGTTTCTATCGGTTATTTATTGCTTTAATAAGTTGTATATAGCTTCGGAGACTAGATATACCTCAAGCTAAGCGTAATCTAGCTCCCGAGAGGTTATTAAGCATGAACTTTAACCCGGGAGCTATAACAGCTTAGATCTGTGGTATATCTATGGATTTATTATTTTTGAATTGTCCCGGTTAACCCGTATAGCCCTAAATCTATATTTAGAGGTAAAAAGGGGGGCCAAATCGGCGTGAACGGTGATTTCGAGCGATGAAATCACTTAGTATCAAAGCCGTGGATGTTATATATACGTAATATTGTATAAATATTGTGAGCCTAGGAATCCCAGTGTCGAGATCCCAGAATGGATCTTACTTGATTCCCACGATGGACCGGGTTTTACGTTGTAAATGCTTTAAATACCGTAAATATCGATGTACATGTAATATTTGGATCTTAAAAACGAACTTGAGGGGTTAGTCTCAAGAGCTCGGATTCAAGATCCAGTGATAGTAAAAACTTTCATTACAGGAGCTTGATTCATCGAGATGGCTTTTATGCCCGATGATGATCCAAACTTTCTTAACGCTTTAGCATACATATCATCAAAATGATTTCTCAAAGAAAAAATCACAAAGAGCTTTTGATGAAATAAAGCGATTCAGGGTAGATCACGTAATTAACGTAAAGAATAAAAGGAAGTATCGAAGTCCTCGATTCCTAGTCGGCCAAAGGATTTGAAAACCTTACTTTCTAAAACCTCATTTCAATTCATATATCTTGCTAAAAATAAACTTTTGTTTAAATCAAATCCTTCGTACCTAGGTGCAAAAGAGGTACAACACTACTTTCAAGTCACCAAAAAAGACTTAGAAACCTACTAATAAAGCTTTCAAAATCAAAAACACACACACACACACACACACTTTTTGCATAAGAAAATCAATAAGATGCGGTACTGTGCTTGCACGGGAGTCGGGGGGTGCCTAACACCTTCCCCCCGCTTAACCTAGCCCCCGGATTCCACGAATCTCGGGTTTCAAGACCAAATCAAAGAGTCACACATTGGACCATCTTATGAAAAACTATTAAAACCTGGATGAGTTGGTACATCCATTTCCAAAATACCAACAGGCGACTCTGTCTCAATCGGTCCAATCAATAAAATCAATCTTTCATAATTGTCGACACATATGTCGGTACCGATTTCCTAAGAAATTCACCCTTTAAAACGAAACCCCAAAGACAAAGCAAAAGCTAAAGGGAAAAGAATAAAATCGGGAAATCGGAGCACTCCTCTCTCGTCCCACGGACAAGAGACGAGGGCAAACAACTCTAAAAGAGAAAAAATAGACCTCCTCCTTCAACAAAAGGGAGACAGAGGACTTGATTTTCTGCCCGGTATCGACAGGTGGCGACTCTGCTGGGGAACAAAGAGGGCTTAAGCCACGATCAAACTTTTTGATTTTCGTTCTGCATATGCATTTGTGTGAATGATCTTTGTGTGTGTTAATCTTTTAGCATTTTGTATTAGTGCCTCGCACAATATATTAGTGCTTTGCACAATGTCATCATATTACATGCGGTGAGGACATGAATGTATGTGAATCTATGTTGTGTGGTACCTCCATTAGGGGGCAATCCCGTCGGTTGTTTATTACTAGACTCCTATGGATGTTTCCATTATGAGGCTCAGGAAAGGCACCACGCAGATCTGCTCCAATCGAAACATGGATGTTTTCATCAAGTAGATTGCGAAGATCTGGGAACCAAATTCAAACAGCCCGTGAGAGTTACCCTAAGATAGGCCAGCCTCTGATAAACTAAACGCGCGGTGTGCTTCTTCATGCCCCATTTAAATATTCCGCGTATATAAATGACCGTTATCTTAAATTGTCATACATACATCTTTCACACTCTGTTATCAATTCGACTAAATCGTTGTATTGTAGGAAAAGATTAAAAAACCATTAAACTGATGCATAGCATATCATGCATCCCTATCCACCAGTATCCAGTCTAAACTAGATATTGGTTGTTGTGCAGATTTGTCCTAAAACCCGATCTCGAGCCAAAAAAGCCCTTTCACCAGTCTAGATGGCTGAAGCAAGTTCATCAGAACCCATCCCAGTATCTCGAGATGAATTCGAGGAGTTTAAGAAGCAAATGGCCAAGATGACGACCCTGTTAAAAAAACAGTGCAAACTATCTCAGGAATCTAAACACAAGTGTTCGATTGAATCCTCTATGCAAGGAGACATGAAAGTACCCAAAAAGGAAGGTGATACCCATACGTCCACACCTATATCTCCCCTCGATGTTGAAGTACCCAAGGAGGCCCCGATCCAGAAGACGACACGGGACATAACAATCCTCCGGGAGGACAAAGACACTGGAGATATTAGGAAGAAAGTTAGACAGATGGAAGACGCTATCCGGTCTATGAAAGGGACGGGATCCCACGGGAGCGTGAATTACTCAGATCTGTGTATTTTTCCAAAGGCGAGATACCCGGATAAGTTTCAAGTCCCCGAGTTTGAGAACTACAACGGACTGGGAGACCAGTACACTCACTTGAAAGTCTACATAGGAGAACTTGAAACTTACGCTGAGGATGAAAACCTCAGGATGCAGCTGTTTCTGAAGAGCCTTACCAGTAAAGCCCGAATGTGGTACATACGGATAGACAATTCCAAAGTCAGAGGTTGGAAAGATTTGGCCTATGCTTTCCTCAACCAATACAGTTTTCAATCCCAGATCGCACCTGATCGCTACCAGGTTACTAAAGTCAGAAAGCTGGGCAATGAATCATTTAGAGAATACGCTCAGCGGTGGAGGCGAATAGCAGCCCACGTCAACCCGCCAATGGATGAGGGTGAGATGGTGACCACCTTCATTGATATACAAGAAGCCCTTTCTATGAGAGAGTCTTAGCTGGGTTAGGGAAATCCTTCTCCGAAATGATCAAACACGGGGAAATGGCAGAAATGGGTTTGAAGTCTGGAAAAATCAAAGACCTCGCTGCTTTGGAAGCCATAGCCGAGCACATACAGTCGGGAAATTATGCAAGCGCTCCCAAGAGAGGAACAAAGAGGAAGGAAGAAGATGTCTCGTTAGTATTGCAAGGACAATCTGCTAACAAGAGCCCTAACTCACCTATCCAGAGGTAGAACCCTCATTCAGTGAATTTTGAAATCTTACAGCAATGAAAGTTGGGGAAAACAAGCGAAGAAAGATATGCACTCCTTTAGGAGACTCCTTGGAAAACATATTAGCCCTACTGATCGCCCAGAAGAAGATCGTTGAGCTCGCTCCACCTTCCGATCCAAATGGAAGGCAATTCGATTCCAGCAAGAAGTGTTCCTACCATTCCAACTCATCGGGGCATGATACTCAGGAGTGTTGGACGCTGAAGCACAAAATTCAAAACTTGATTGACAGCGGGGAGATTATAGTCAAAGCACCAGAACAACCAAATGTCAACAACAACCCTTTGCCTCAGCATGCGGAGGAAAGAGTTAACATGATCAGTGCTGGAAGCAGCAAAAATCGTAAATACCTGAGGAAGATGGGAGAGTTACCCTCGGCACATGACCCTTCAATATGGGGATACCCTAAAGAAAATTATGGGGTAGAACAAGAATTGGTTCAATCAGAGCGCAGGTGGATCAGCTAGCTAAATTGGTGGTATACCAACACCAGTTGACCCGACCGCTCATCGACCAGGTCTTATCAAAGCCAAATGACCCCATATCTGTCCAAAATGTTTCCACCTCCAGAAGGGATCAGATCCGTTACCCAGAGCAGAACAAATGGACTGAAAAGATGGCTCGAGAAGCTAGATTACAGAGTCGTCGAGATTTTGCCGCCAAAAGGAAATTCACCCCGTTGAGGTAATCCGGAGAGGGGATTCTCTGTACCTTGATCGAGGAGGGGAAGATTATAGAATTTTTGCCACCCCCAGATACGAGATCAAAGTGTTTCGATCCTTCCACATCCTGCCTTTACCATTTTAATGCTCCTGGACATGCCACGGAAGAATGTTGGGCTCTGCGACATCTAATCTAGAACATGATTGAATCCGGAGAGCTAGACTCCATAAACAAAGCTGAGATCTTCCCTGAGGAAGAAATATACTACCCTCGAGGACCGAGGAATGTAGAAGGTATGATAGTCGTTATCCTTTGCATGGAAGCAATATCCGGCAGACCCATAACCATCCAAGGGGTACCTGAGCAGAGAAATAAAGCCACTCTCGATATACCAGCGCCTAACCACAGATGTTGGCCCCTTGACCACAACTCCCAATTCTAAGCCTAAAGAAGGTACTGTGGAATTACGGAGAAGGGATAAAGTTGGCACCTGACTGTACCGCCATCATACCTAGGGAGAATACATGTTACCTCCCGGGGGACGGTGAAGCCAGGACGGTGAGGCAATTGGAAGCTGAACGCAATCAAATTTCTATCCTGGATTTGGTATTAGAATCTGATGACCATCGTTAAATTCTGATCCAAGTATTGGAGGAAGCACACTTACCCAAGACTATCGATACTGAGAAATTCCAGCACTTGATCAGCCATGTACTGGACAGTAACGTGATATCCTTCACTGACGATGATATACCAGCCGAAGGAACTGGGCATCATAAACTATTGCATATCGCTGTCATTTCATCAGGATATATGTTAGGTGGCGTGCTGATCGACGAAGGGTCGTCTTTAAACATCTGTCCAGAAGATTTTGGAGAAGATGAACATCAACCCAAATCAAATTGGGGATAGCCATGTCGTGGTACGAGCTTTCGATGGATCAAGAAGGGATATCGTGGGGGAGATTGAACTTCCTGTGGAGATTGGCCCTTTCACTTTCAACATACCTTTTCAGATCCTAAAGATCACTACCGGGTATAATTTGTTGTTAGGATGACCATAGATCCATATGGCTGGAGCCGTCCCTTCAACTCTTCATCAACAAGTGAAATATATCGTCAACGGTAATTTGGTGACTGTCAGTGCAGAACCTGATTATCCTATTCATGACCTGGGAGATATGCCCTTGATCGATGTGAATGAAGGGGTCTAACCTGCCAGTTTTCAAGCCTTCGAAATCAGTAATCCACGATATAACTCTGTGGGAGCCCCGGTCTTAATTCCCTGGATATCTACAGAGGTGATGGCAGTTGGCCAAGAGATGCTGTCCCGAGGACATCGAGTAGGCCGAGGACTGGGGAAGAATGGCCAAGGAATCAGGAACCCAATCCGTATACCCACGCAGTTGGGAAAGGCTGGACACGGATACCATGGTGGATCCAAGCATCAGAATCCTCACAGGAGTCAACCAGTTAATCAGTTAATTCAGCTCAAGCCAAACCTGGGTGAAATCGGATCTAAAGAGCCACTCAAGAAGATCCCCCTCATGATTTCAAACCTTCTGATTCCTAAAGTTGGTCAAAGAGGACATCAGATGGACGGGGATGAAAAGCCTCTTAAGGATGTGGCCCAGAAGGCCAAAGATCAAATGTTTCTGGAAGATATCCAGTTGCAATTCGTGAGCAATTTTTGCCTCTTTGAGGAGGACCTAAAGAAGTCCGACGGGGGCAGATCTGTCAAGTGATCAACCTAACCTCCCGACACTTAACTGGCGAAATGTAAACATCCCAAGCAGTGACCCAGGGATCGGTTCCAAACCAGTTATGGCCATCTTGGAAGACTGCAACTCCAGTAGCGCGTCTATCTCAAGGACTTCCCAGCAACTGTAGACCAGCAAGTGGACGATCACTCCACAGATCGTCCGAAAAGGGTAAAAACCGAGAAGCAACCGTTGACAGGGAGCTCCACCTTTATCTATATTTATGTCTTTTTTATTTCATCTGTAGCTTGTTATTGCCAGTTGTCATATTAACTGATGAATCTTTTTGTAATTGACGACTACTTGTATATATTTAGCAATCAAGTTTTTATATCAGGTTTCAAAATTTGCATGTCTCTAGCCACGTCCATGGTTTGACAAATTTGAGTAATGATTATGATTTTGACATAGAATTGGACTTTGACATGATGGGAATCGAGCAGAAGGAAGGGGATGATGACGAGGTGCCCGAGGAAATCAAAGCATGGGTCGAAGATAAACCTAAACCCAACCTCAATCAAACCACCACCATAAATATCGGAACCCCCAACGATCCCAAAGAAATACAGATATGAACCAACCTTCCCTCTAACCAAGAAAAAGAACTAATCCAACTCTTAACCAAATTCAAGGATGTTTTTGCCTGGTCTCATGAAGATATGATAGGTCTATCCACTGACATCGTCGTCCATCAACTACCAATTAAAGAAGGGTTCAAACCAGTCAAGCAGAAACTGAGATGGTTGAAACCAGAATGGAGCCTGATGGTCAAAGAGGAAATTATCAAACAGTTCAAAGCGGGAATCATTATGGTGTCAACGTACCCTGAATGGTTGTCCAACGTGGTCCCAGTGCCGAAATCTGGAGGAAAGGTGCGAGTTTGTGTGGATTATCGAGATCTCAACAAAGCCAGCCTTAAGGATGACTTCCCAGTGCCGTTCATCCACGTATTAATCGATAACACTGCGCAATTCGAGATGTATTCTTTCGCTGATTACTTTGCTCGATATCACCAGATCATGGTTGCTGAAGAAGACAGGGAAAAGACTGCCTTCACTACCCTGTGGGGAACCTTCTGTTATCGAAGACTAGCTTTTGGCTTTACCAACGCTGGGGCTACTTATCAAAGAGCCATGATGACTTTATTACACGATATGATGCACAAAGAAATCGACGTGTATATGGATGATATCATCGTAAAGTCCCGGCAGGCTGATGACCATTGCACCCATCTTCAGAGGTTGTTTGAACGACTCCACAAGTTGAATTTGAAGTTAAACCCAGCAAAGTGTGCTTTTGGGGTGAAATCCGGCAAACTACTGGGATTTCTGGTGAGCAACCGGGGCATTGAGTTGGATCCTGCCAAAATCCAAGCCATCACAGAAATGCCTGAACCAAAGATCGAGAAGGAAATTTGAGGTTTCCTGGGAAGAATCAACTTCATCAGCCGGTTCATATCGCAGTTGACAACAACCTGTGAACCCATTTTCAAACTATTAAGGAAGAACTCTTCGGGAAAATGGAATGAAGACTGCCGAAAAGCCTTTCATATCATCTAGAAGAGGTTGATTGAAGCACCTATTTTGGTACCCCAAAAGGATGGGATTCCGTTGTTCATATATATCTTGGTCAACTCCAATGCTATGGTTTGTCTACTGGGGAAAAAGAATGACATGGGGAAAGAAAGAGCAATCTATTATCTCAATAAGTGCTTCAGCAGCGGAGAACAGAAATATACTCTGATCGGAAGAACCTACTGTGCATTAGCTTGGGCAGCCACCAGGTTATAGCATTATCTACATGGCCATACCACTTATCTCATATCGAGGATGGATCCTTTGAAATACATCTTCAGCAAACCAATTTTGAACTGCCGTCTATCCAAGTGGCAGTTAATCCTTCAACAGTTTGATATCATATATGTCACCCAAAAGTCCATCAAAGGGAAAGGGATTGCGGATCACCTGTCGGCTGCACCAACAGGGGGTTTTAAGCATCTGGAAACATATTTCCCTGAGGAAGAAGTGTTGACTGTTCTCCTGTTTGATAAGGAGGATCAAGGTCAATTCTGGAAAATGTACTTTGACGGCGCATCCAAAGCTGAAGGTGCCGACGCCGGGGCAGTCCTGGAATCCATCACGGGAGATCAATACCCCGTGGCAACCAAGTTGCATTTCAACAACTCCAACAATACAGCCGAATATGAAGGGTGCATTGTGGGGTTGAAGCTGGCTAAGTCCATGGGAGTGAAACGTTTAGCGATGTTTGGAGATTCGGAGCTAGTCATCAGACAGTCTATCGGGGCATACACCACTAAAAAACTGCATCTACTTTCGTATCATCGACATGTTTTCAGATTGGCAGGGGAATTTGAAGACATTGCCTTCATGCATATCCCCCGGAACCGAAATGATTTCGCCGATACATTGGCCACATTAGCTTCACTGGTGAACCTGTCAGCAAGAAGGGGAATGCCTGTCATCACTTTCACTGTGCAAAAGACACCGTCATATGGGAACAATGTAGGGGAGATATCAGATGAGATACTATCTGCGGGGCCACCTTCGTACCACCATATAAAAGAATATCTGTGAGATCAGTCAACCCCGGAAGGGATGAGTCAAGCCGCGAAGAAGCGAATATAGAAAATGGCTATGAATTTCTACCTAAGTGGAGATGCTCTCTATAAGAGAGATCCAGGTGTAGGCCTTCTGAGATGTCTATACCGGGAGCAAGCACAGCGACTAATGAATGAAGTACATGGTGGAGTATGCGGAGCACATATGAGTGGACCTCTACTTGCCAAAAAGATTCAGAGGACAGGACACTACTGGATATCCCTCAAAGCGGATTGCGATGATCATGTCAAGCGTTGCTATCAGTGCCAGATCCACGCCAACATTATTCATGCGCCTCCAAATCAACTACATTGCATGACATCACCATGGCCTTTTTTCATGTGGGGAATGGACGTGATAAGACCAGTTGAGCCTAAAGCCAGTAACGGTCATCGATTCATCTTCACTATAATTGACTACTTTACCAAGTGGGTGGAAGCAGCTTCTTTCCCAGGGTCGCCAAAGAGGTCATCGTTGGTTTCATTAGAAACAACGTAATCTGCCGGTATGGACAACCTGAGGTTATTATATCAAACAATGCGAAGAATCTGAATAACGAGATGATGAGGGAACTGTGCAGTAAGTTCAATATCAAACACCTCAATTCGATTATTTATCGTCCAAAGATGAATGGTGCGGTGGAAGCGGCTAACAAAAACATCAAGAAGATAATGATGAAGATGTCAGCAAATCACCGGGGATGGCCTGAGCTATTCCCGTTAACCCTACTTGCATATCGGACGTCGACTCGAACCTCGACTGGAGCAACACCCTACTCATTGGTATATGGTATGGAGGCAGTACTTCCTGTCGAAGTGGAGATGGAATCACTAAGAGTGATCCTTGATGCCTAGATAGAGGAGAGCCAATGGATACAAGATCGATATGATCAGTTATCCCTGATAAATAAAAGAAGAGTTGCTGCTATATTTCACGGTCAACTCTATCAACAACGAATGTTTTGATCTTATAACAAGAAGGTACGACCTTGACAATTCAAAGAGCATAATTTCGTACTGAAGAAGATCATTCCGGGCTAAGATGCAGCTAAGGGAAAATTTGCCCCAAACGGGGAAGGACCTTTTCTTGTCAAAGCAATCCTATCAGCTGGAGCTTTGAAATTGGAAGAGATGGATGGTGAGGAATTCCCGCAACTGATCAATTCTGACTTGGTGAAACGGTATTATGTCTGAGACCCCTTTTCACCTTCTAACTGGACTGCTATGTCTTGATAAAAAAAGAAAAGAAAAAAAAAGAAAAAAAGAAAAAAAGAAAAGAAAAAATATATCAAGTCTAGCTTTTCAGGTCTGAGCCTGAACTACGAAAGACCTGATCTCCTATCTGTGGGAGTACTTAGGAAACCATTTATGGTGCGGTCTAACATTTGAAAAAGTAAAACACTTTCCTAACCTATACAGAAATCCAAAACCTATCCATCAAGCCCAAACCAATTAACTGCTCATGCGGAGATGACCTAACGACATCTCATCATCATTCCTGCCAAATTTGATGCCACATGATGAGACTAGTTCCATGTCGACATAATAAATCATGAAGCAAAAATGACAACAGTGGACATGGTTAGACATGCGCAAAACAAGGGAAGTGAACTAAACTTGCTTCTTTTTAATATATACAACTGTTTAGAATACAAAAGTTGATTCTAACCTATGACAAGTGATAATAATAAAGTCTCTACAGGAAAATAAAATAGAGTTAGAAATCAGTGGTAAGACGAGCTAACATCGCCAAATATCCAACAGTCTCTGTAGTCGAGGGAGCAGCTCTGAGCTCGTGCTCCAACATGTCAGCCCTCCTCAGCATCTCCGCTGCCATGCGAAAAATCTCCTCTTGACTCTGCACTACACCTTGTACGTGATCGATGAGTCCATCTGAGAAAGTCTCAGCCGCATCTCTATCAATGATGGCCTGATCTCTGGAAGCACAGGCTGCATCTCTCTCAGTGATAGCAGTATCTCTACCAGCTACGGTGGTCAACAATAGAGCCCGAGCTTGATTTCTCTCAAATGTCACCAGCTGAAGTTGTCTATACATCACTTTCATGGAAATTAAGGCCAAACGTGGGACAGTGCTCACTAAAGAAGCTGTCAACTCTGCAAATAACGCATCCTCAGTCGGAGATATAGGATCCTCCATCGGTTCCGCCGCATCCGTGGACCAACCATCGTCATCAGATAAAGATCATGTACCAACCTGATCTACGATCTTTGGTGCTAAATCCGACTAAAGCCAAGCTGAATACTCTGCAGAGCGGCCCAGATGGCAATCTTTACACTCTGCTGTCTGTCGATGAGACCAGAACCCATAAACCCTAGCAAAATCAGCCTCGGTAACTGAGCAGATGGGGAATCAATAATCCTCAATCCCCTCAAATGTATGGACCTCCTGGTACTGATCAAACTGAACCATCACCGCCAGAGGATGATAGGTCATCACACGCCTCAAACCCGCCAAGGGGAGGAAATCCAGGTCAGCGACATGGGTGGTTAAACTCATAAAGGAGCAGTACCCAGAGTACATGACTATAGCAAAAGGCTCCTCCATGGCACCCAGAAATGAGGTCCAGGACGCCTCATCGATGCAAGAAGTCGGGCGATATGAATAAACCTGAGACAGGCCATGTCCAAAATAGAAACCATGACGGCAAAGCCGCCCTATAGGTCGGAGGTGCGTCATCAACCAGATGTATAAAAGCACTGCACTACCTCTAAACTCCTGATCACCAGCGTCATGGCAGATAAGGGCTGAAATCAATGTCTCTGCTAGGATAAGGGGCAATATTATAAAGTCCTCTCGAAGAGCCCTAACAGCCACTGACATCGCCATATCCTGATGATCGGTATAAAATGGCATGTATAGATAAGCTACGAGGCACATAACCAAGGCATCCACGCGGGCAACGTACCAGTGCTTCTCCGAAATGGTAAACTCTCTGTGATAAACAGCGAAACTATCATCGGAAGAAAAATGCCTAAACATAAAGTCTATGGAGATGATGTGGCTACCACCCACCTCATCCATCACAACTGCTCTCCTCAATCCAGTCATCGTCATGAACTGGCGGCGCATATGGCCTAAAGCCACTCGAGTACATGGCCCCTCTATCGACAGTCCTGAAATGCGACTATACTCCTCTAATGTAGGAGTCAACTCGGCTAAGCCGATTCGGAAGACATGACACTCAGGAGTCCAGTACTTGAGTATCCCGGCAACAAATCCTTCCAGAATCTGGAAGGACGGTAAAGACATAGAGTGGCCCAGTATGCGGCTGACATCGATACGATTGGTGGATGGAAGTTGGTCATACCAAACCCTTAAGCTGGTAGCTATATGGCTAGCAAGAAGGTGGTCCAAACGCACCACTACAGAGGACGACATCTGTAAAACCTGTGTCAATAAGACCATACAGGGGGTCAATCTCTATCCAATCATTTAAATATATCTGAAGCATGCATCATACTAATGATAAAATAACATGTGTGATGAATAAATAAGAAGCATTATATATAAATATCTGCCAAGTACATTAGTTTCATAAACATCAGTGTCATACCTATGATACATGTGAAAACTAAAAATAAAAAGTACAGGATATTGGGGCACAAATGCCCAATGACTAACAGAGGACCTATGGACTCGTCCCCTCATCAAAATCATCAAAGAAGGTGAGGGTCTCATCAAACTGATCAACCTGAGGTCTTCTACCTGGAGTGGGTGCATCTTGCTGATCCGGCCGAAAAGGTGTCTCCTGCGTATCCGGGGGAACAGTGAAAGGAACATCTCCATCCCGAAGCCACCAAAACCTGAGCGTCCAACACCATGGGAGCCACCACCGCCTGACGGTCCAGCCTCATGACCCCAAGAAGCAAAAGTGTGAGCCAAGGACGGGTCCAAGCCATTGTAACTACAATTGGCAGACAAATCTTCCAACTGAAGTGTCAAGGCAACAATCTGATCCTGATGAGACGGCTCCTGAAAACACGATATCCAGTCCCTCATCATAAGGGATCCTAGAACCAGATCGCCCAAGAACTTGGTATCCCGGGTCGGAGCTACTGTCGTGTGCTGGACCCACCATACAATAAAGTCCGCCGAAGAGATCGGACCCTCAGACAGGAGGAAACCATCAAACCCCAAGTTGGGAATTGATGCAACTGACGAAGTCAGAGGCCAAAAGCGCTGGGCTGGAGGAAGATACGGCAGGCAAATCTCCCCAGTAATGCATCGAATAGCACGCTCCCCAAGGTAGAGCTCCCAACCTCCATCAAAAAGGAGTGGAATCCGGCAAGTTGATAAATAAAACTCTTGCCCTGTCAGCAAGCCATCCTCAAATCCCTCGGCTAAGTGCTCTCCAAAATATGGGGTCTATAATATCTCGAGCAAGCAACGTCTCCAACTGAAGACGGGCATGGGCAAAGTCCTCTGCGACCGGGACCTCAGACAGAGTAGACTGATGCCATCTACGTCCCCGGGGATAAGTATCCAAGCCTAAGATAAAGGTAGGGCGAAGACAGGGAAGCCTCTCATAAGCCTAGAACTGTCAATTCAAACAAACCCTCCATCAGTTGTGGGAAACTAGAAATCAATCAAAAGGCAAATAAATGAAATTTGGTCAAGAAGACTTAACAGAAGAAACGGAAAAAATCTGACCCAGGCGTCGGTAACTCCCTCGGATCGCAGTCGCATCCGATGCAAGAAAAGAGAGAATGTGAACGACCCCCAATCGTAGTCCCCAATACGGTCTACATATCAAACAGCCCCTACCATGCTGAAGGGGACAGTGGAGGAGTTGTTCGCTATAAAATAACCCTCGTGATGGTCAGGAATAGACGCCGCAAGATGCGATCCCTCTCCACCAAATCAACAGGCAACTCCTACTGCAAGGTGCCTCGAGCTGAATCAACGCCCAGGCATCCTGATCTAATACTATGAACCTTAAAGGCTCGCTCCTGAGGAGAAAACCCTAGGAGGGCACGCACAGCAGCCCCCGTGATAGACGGCTCCAAGGGCACCCTATCCCCGATAAACTCCAATCCAGTGATGTACCTCCAATCCATAGGAGTCATCATTACCTCATAATCCAAAAGATGCAGCGACTGACTCTGGTGAAACCATCTCTCACCCAAAGCCTGCAAATAGCCCCTAGGGAAACGACGGGAACAATGGTGCAGAAGGCCCCGAATCCCCAAGAATCTACGATCTCTCTGTACTTCGGGATGTAGTGACTGATACAGAGCATAGATACTAAACTAGTTACCCCTCAGCTGGGTAAACTCTGGCACCTGTACGATGTCAATGTTAAGAAACCCGTCTATGGCAAAAAGAAAAAAAAAAACAATTAATCCCATACCTCATTCGCCTGCAAGTGAATGGACGGATGGTGGCTCAAATCCATGCCTAGTAAATCTGGGACCTCTACCGCAATTCCCGAAAGAAATCTAGGCGTAGTAGGGAGTGGAGGCGGAACCTCAGGCTCGGGAATGTCCTCGTCCAGGAGTGGTTGATCCTCCCCAGCCGGCAAGCGTGGGCTTGGTCAAATGCTGCACCCGTCGGCTAATACGTGGAATCAAAAACCTCAGAGGGGGTCCTACGCCGGCGAACACCCGATGAAGTCGGCCGTCCAGTGGCACGACTAAGCTCCTCAAGATCTATGTCTGAACAATGAGTTCGTAGGAATTAAAGCCAAGTCAGGTATATTCTTACCATTTGTAAATTTTAAATTAAACCCATAAAATATGATCATCACATAATGCATGTCTTACATTTGTCATTAAATGTGTATGTCATTTGCATCTTAGTACATCTATAATGTATTTATGATCCGGACATTTGGTTTATGAAAAAATTTCGCCAGAGTCTCCTTTATAAAATGGGCTATCTAATAGTAGTGCGCATACAAGCCAATCACGTATAATGATAAAGCACGTACTTTTTAAACAATCTTATATATTTATTAATAAAATATTCATTTATTAAAGAAATTTAATTATCTACATGGTGCTATTTTTATAATATATAAATAACCCATAGTTTTAAGCAATGCTTTTAGAATTATGATGATGATCATGCTAATGAGATCTAAATTCTTATAAAGCTCTAAAACTAAAATAGTTCTCAATCGTGGGATTACTAAAAAGAGGATTAGTAAATCTGGATAGATTGGTACATATGTTGCTTGCTCATTGGATGAGGATGATTGATCTCATGATCATTTGTGTGGAGACACTAAAGCAAGTAAGTAGGTGCTTATTGGAGAATAAGTTCACTGAACGTGACCCGCTATGGAATACCTAATGGATTTTTACTCACCTGTCAATAGGAATTCCTAATGTGATAGTAGTACAAGTGATCCTTGGACTTGAGATCATCATAGTATCTTGTATGTAATGAATATACTTTGACTTATTCCTTAGGCTTTTTAAGGCATATATAGGGTATGCTTGGGTATAATGAGTTACATATGGAGATAATGAATAATCAATAAAGAATCTACCACCTCTAATAAAAGAGGAGATATGTCCTATGTGATTCGTTAAATGACAACCCAAGACTCCTTTGGCCAAGGTAAAATGAAATTAGAAAGGAGTTTCTAATTTGCATTATTTGGAGTTGTGCATTTTCTAATCGAAATACATATAATTAAATAAAATAAGGCTTGACAGTAAATTCATGTCTTATATTTAATTGGGACATTGTATGGTGGAAGGATTGAATTGTATAGTAACTATTTACTCACAGGTTCTTTTATGATTAATGTTAAAATCTTTATTATCTGAAAAGTCGTTGATCACTAGGGAGGCTTGTCCCTATTGTAGAATAAATATTATTTATTTAAATAGATTATTAGTTTAATTTATTTATTTAAATAAGATTAGAATTGTTCTAATTGATTTATTCACAACCGATTTAATATAGAGAACCTAAAGGGTCACACCATAAAATGAAGATAATTATTTAAGAAGGTAATGGCATAATCGTAATAATGCATTAAGTGTAATAATTTAATCTATAGTGATAGAATAAATTAAATAGCTTAATGTTTATTATTTAATATTTTAGAAATATTAAATATAAATTAATAAGAGGAGTCTTATTAATATTATTACAATTATTATTATTTTAATTTCTAAAGGAGTTTAGTAATTAATTTAATATTAGTACTCTCATTTATTCCTAATAAGATTAGGAGACACAATTAATTAAATGAATTTAATTAATTATTCCCCATGTGATGGGAAGCCTAAATTAATTAAAGGAGTTAATTAATTAAAGAAATTCCATGTCTAATAGGATTAGAAGGGTTGACCAATATCTATATAAGAGGAGTCTTATAATAGATATTGATTGATGAAATTCTAATTGTTGGAGAGTACTTCCTTTTCTATAAAGGATAGAAAACTAAGGTTAAGCCAAACACCCTCCTTCTTGATAATTCCTCTTCCTTGGTGGATCACCTCTAGAGACCAAACACTTGGGTGGCTAACGTTGATCAAAGGAAGGAATCTAACCCGAAAATTTAAGGAGATCTCGAAAACAAGGAGTTGAACTCGTATATGTGGAAGCTTCGTTCTACAAGGGTATGATTTATAACTTCTTATTTATCGTTTTAAATTATAATTTGCATAAAGGATGATCCGGGTAATGGTTTTGTAGAAATTTTAAACTATGATATACCATGTTTTCTCTAATTTTTACAATTTGATTGCGTCACGATTTCGTACAAACCCAACAGTGGCATCAGAGCCAAACCTTATGCAATTATTAATTATTTTGATTCCATATTATATGGGTATGTATTTAGAATAATTTATTGGGCATAATTAATTATATAAAATTATTACTATTTTTTGAAAGAAAAAAAAACGGAATACAATTTTTTTTTCTTTCTCCTTTAGCTGCTAGCTGTTGTGACCCACGAATTGTTGAAAAAGGCGAATTGATTTTCTCCTTTAGCTGCTAGTTTTGTGACCCACAAATTGTTGAAAAGGCCAATTGAATGTTTTCTTAAAAGTGATCCCTCATTGTTTTTTTTTAAAAGGACTCACTAACCTACAGGATTTACTTTTCAAAATGGTTAATGAATGATTTCTTAAAAAAGGGGGTATTACGTTATATATTATATATAGAGAGAGTAATCACCTTTTCCAAAAGTAAATTGATTACCATATATATATATATATATATATATATATATATTATATTTTAATAATTTTATAATTAAAATAAAGAGTTTATTTTAATCTTGAAAATGAATTTCATGCAATTAAAATTGCCCATTAAATGATACTCAAATATATATGGAATGTTTTTAATTCATGAGATGGATATTTATTATTATATATATAGTGATATGTATGATAATAAATGGGTATTGATTATGGACTATTTGACCAATGTGATTAAATTTTATTTTAGTTGAATGTTTGAATGAATGAGTTTATTAAATGGGGTTTGCGTACCTCGTCTTCACTGTTTTTTTTCTCGATGTAAATTCTATCTCTCTCTTATGTACTTCCCCTTGACTGCTGATCATGGTTTCTATTTAAATTAAATAGTTTAATGTAATAGAAATAGTTAGAATTATCTTGAAGAAAATTGCAGGTCAAGGAGCAAGGAGCGCGTGAAGACCCGTTTGTATGGAGCCCGGGATTAAATATAATAGTTACGTTTAAATTTAAATTCTTGCACTCCTAGGTTTGACCTTTTGGTTCACTTGGTGGCTCTAGTGAACCAAACTAGAATAAAAGTCCATAATCAATTAGGGTAGAATATAGTATTCCTATATAGCATGCTAAATATTATTATATTATATTTTATGCAAACATGCTTCGCATGTTTTATAAAATGACGCGTATTTATATATATATGTGCATGCGCGCTAAACCAGATGAGACAAATAATAACAAACCCCTCAAAAGAAATAATATTAAGTCCGAAGCGTTCAAATGATATTTGGAATATCGAACGTCGCCTTCTAGCATGATTAATTAATAGAGTATTAAATATTTAATATGAGTTTGTTGTGCTATCCACAAGGCGAGTATTGAGTATTTAAGATGTTAAGTAATCACATTTGATGCTTATCAAGAAATTGAACGATCTAGTCTTGTTGTGCTATCCACAAGGACAAATATTTTTCTTTTTTGAATTTAATGAAAAGGGCTAGGCTGGACTTAACTTAACTCATTTTAGTTCGGATGTGCACCCACATGACCATTATGATTTAGAGGCAAAATAAAAAGGAATTACATGGTGAGGTAATTGACAAGAGTTGTTTACCTATTTATTTATATATCGTTGTTTGCTATCCACAAGATTATATACATTTAAAATGGGATCCTTATTCTCACTAGCAACATCTTTAATTAGATATTGCCGAACTATATAAGTGAGGGTAATATAGTTTGATAAAATAGTGGGAGATACCAATTAAATAAAGACCTGAATTTATTTTGGTATGCAAATTTAATAAAATGAATGTTTGCTAAAAATGTTATTTTCACATATGCAGAATTTAAAAATGTCAAAATCATTAATTTTCCATGCGAAGCATACTTGATGCTAATAGCTTACGGGCCGAATTAAACGGACTAGCTAAGAAATATGAGAAAAGTTCTCAACTGCTGAAAAGATGTTCTTATGTCCTAAACTCACCTGTCCTAGAACTGTTCCAGAAATAGCATCTGAGGAAGAGATTGCCACATTGTAAAGTGGCAAGATGATGCATCTGTGGCTCAATACATCACTGCCGCATCCATGAATAACGAGTTTCAGCGTCAGCACGAAAACAGATGCTCCTACTATGTTGATTCACCTCAAGGAGTTGTATGGTGAACAAAGTAGGATGCTATATATGATATCTAAGGAGCTCTTCCGATCTCGGATGACCAAGGGCAAGGTGAACATAAAGGAACAAAAGAACCTGATCCAGCTAGCAAGGAATGTGCTTCCACTGCAAAGAGCCGGGTCATTGGAAGAGGACTGCAAGAAGTTTCTGGCAGACAAGAAGCTTGGAGAATTCGCTTCCAATCAAGGTTTGTCATGATTGAAATTAATTTTCAGAAAGGTCAAATTCTACTTGGGTATTGAATACTGGCTGTGGTTCTCACATTGTAAATGTGAAGGGACTGGTCAGAATAAAAAGCTGAACAATGATGAGGTGATCCTACGAGTTGGGAATGGAGCAAAGGTTGCAGCATTAGCTGTAGGAACGATTGTTTAGCATTCTTCGGGCAAGTCCATTTATCTTAATAATTGTTATTATGTTCTGAATATATTCAAAAATATTATTTCATTCTGTATTGGATATGGAAGGATTAACGTTGTTATAAAGAACATAGTTTGTTCTATTTATAAAGACAATATTTTATATGGTGTTGGAATTTGCGAAATGGACTTTATACACTTGACTTACAGAAAATATTTTCAAATTGAACAAACTAGAAAAGAAAAGAGATATTAATTATACCTACATGTGGCACTTAGACTCGATCATATCAAATGAAACAGATTATCCAAGTTGCATAAAGATTGGCTCCTTGGTATCTAATTATGAATCATATCCAACTTGTGAATCTTGTCTCATGGGTAAAATGACTAATCTCCTTTTAGTGGAAAAGGAAAGAGTTACAGAGTTGTTGCATTGATTCACACAGACGTTTGTGGACCTGGACAACAATCACGGGTGGATATTCTTATTTCATTACTTTTCACTGATGATCACTCAAGCTTTGACTATGTGTATTTAATGAAATACAAGTCAGAATCATTTGAAAAGTTCAAAGAGTTAAGAAGTGAAGTAGAGAAACAAACGGCAAGATAAACTACTTCGTCAGATGGGGCGAGGTGGAGAATACTTAAGCGGTGAGTTTCTCATTGTCTCAAAGAAAATGGTATAATCTCGCAATGCTCCTCCAGGTACACCCACAGTTAAATGGAGCATTTGAAAGGAGAAATCGCACCTGTTGGACTGGTTCGATCCATGAGTTTTAACGGACCTTCCAATTTCTTTATGGGATATGCCCTAGAAACGGCTGCATACCTACTTACAAGGTACCTACCAAATCCGCCCCAAAAACTCCATATGAGATGTGAAAGGGGAAAAACCAAATCTTAGCATTTAATACTTGGGGTTGCCCAGCTTATGTCAAAAAGTTTGAAAATGGGAACTACAGACTAATCCGAATGTATTTGTGGGATCACCCTAAAGAACTTTAGGTATTATTTCTATCATCCAACTGATCAAAAGGTGTTTTTGCAAAACATGCTGCCTTCTTAGAAAGGAGTTATCTATGAAGGGGTCAGTGGGAGTAATATATCTTGAAGAGTTCAAGAATCATAAATTACCATGGATCAAAGTCAGGAACCCTGACCAAGTAAAGACCTACTACCACCCGTGTTCGTAAATCTGGAAGAGTACCGAAGATACCTGAGAGGTATGGATGTATAAGAGGATGAAGATGAGGTATACATCATGAATAATGATGATCCCTTGAATTACGAACAGGCTATGAGTAATAACAGACTCAGGGAAATGGTTGAAGCCATGAAATTCGAAATGGACCTCCATGTATAAAAATAAGTATGGACTTTGGTTTCACCGCCTGAAGCATTAAGCCTATTGGGTGTACAATTTGGTCTTTAAAAAGACTGGAGCGGACGGCAAGTAGAACCTATAAGCCCGGACTGGTTGCAAAAGGTTTCAAACAAACATGGAGTTGACTATGCTGAACCTTTTCACCAGTAGCTATCTCAAGTCCATTCGGATTTTGCTTGCGATTGCAACTTATACTACTATGACATCTGGCAGATGGACGTGAAAACGGCCTTCCTCAATGGAAACTTGAGGAGGATGTGTATATGAACATAGCCGAAGGATTTGTTTCAAAGGTTGGAACAAATCAGTCTGTAAGCTGCAACGATCATTTTATGGATTGAAGCAAGCTCTCTTGATGGAACATTCGTTTTGATGAGACATCAAAGAGTTTGATTTTATCAAAACGATGAACAATGTGTGTACAAGAAGGTAGTGGAGCGCAGTTTCATTCATTCCTTTTTTATAGGTTTGATGATATTACTGATAGGGAATGACATTCCTATGCTACATCGATTAAATCTGGTTATCTAAACACTCTCCAGAAGGACTTGGAGAAGCTCCATATTTTGGAGATAAAGATCTATAGAGATAGATCTAAAGGATGCTTGTTTATCCAAAGGAACGTACATGATGCAATGCAGAAGAGATTTAGCATGGAATTCCAAAGAGGTCTCATGCCGATGACCTGGAATAGCATCTCTGTAACGATTGTGATTTTAATTTAATTTTAAATATTTATTGAATTAAATAATATTTATGTGATTTATATTTATTGAGTTAAATAATAAATATGTGATTTATTGGCAGTGATTTAATAAGTGTATATATAAATTAATTGAATGTGTAATGCTTATTAATTACTGATATTAATTTTATATTATAATTCTATTTAATTGGAGATAATTAAATGAGAAAATTATGTGATGAAGTGTTACTGAATTATATTACGAGTAATTATATTATGTGGTATTTTATGTGATTTTGATTGTTTAGAT
>JAINUT010000157.1:0-82887 GCA_020205555.1 Panax stipuleanatus
ATTGTTATCTAGGGTTAATAGTTTCATTGAAGGGTAAAGAATAATAACTTGATTAATTGATTGCTGTGCTTGGTGAAACTGAACTACAGAACTGAAGTTTTTACATATTTGGTTAATCTCTTTATTTAAATTCTGTTTTTCTTAGTTTAAAATAATTTCAAAAATCCCCCATCTTTATTTTCTGTTAAAATAGTAGAATAAATCTAAAACAAACTTATTCTCTGTGGGATCGATCCTTGCTTACTACTGTGCTAATTGTTTGAATTCGTAAAGTGAAAGTGAGGTTAATTTAGGAGTGTAAACGACAGATCCCAAATTTTGGCGCCGTTGCCGGGGAGTAATTGTGCGTTTTGTTTTTATTCTATTATTTCTTTTGTTTTTGTTTTATGACTCGATCTTCTCAGGCAACTATATTAGATTTTGATCCAGAGATTGAGAAAACTGCAAGGAGGCTAAGAAAGCAAAAAGTTCAACAGTCTACTGCAGATTTAGACGAGGCTTCTGCATCATCACCGGGCCTCAACTTAGCTTTGGAATTACTTTCTGACAAATCATTCACCTAATCAGACGAAGAAGAAAAGATGGTGGAGCCCAACAACAATCGGACATTGAAACAATTGGCTACTCCTAATCTTACTCATCAACCTTTGTGCATTGAATATCCTGCTTTAAATGCTGCATTTGAACTTAAATCCGGACTAATTCATCTTTTGCCTACTTTCCGTGGTCTTACAGGTGAAGATCCATACAAGCATTTGAAGGAGTTCCATGTGGTGTGCTCGACCATGAAACCATACGGAATTTCAGAGGAACAAATCAAATTAAGAGCCTTCCCATTCTCCCTAGCAGATTTAGCAAAGGATTGGCTGTATTATCTCCCATCCAGATCAATAAATTCATGGAGCGACATGAAAGGGCTATTCTTAGAGAAATATTTTCCTGCTTCAAGAGTGGCCAACATAAGGAATGAGATTTGCGGGATCCGACAATTTAGTGGAGAGACACTGTATGAGTACTGGGAGAGATTCAAGAAATTGTGCTCCAGCTGCCCTCCCCACCAAATCGATGAGCATCACTTGATTCAGTACTTCTACGAGGGATTGATACCAATGGAAAGAAGTATGATCGATGCGGCTAGTGGAGGAGCATTAGTGGACAAGACACCAGAGGCTGCAAGAAATCTGATTGCAAACATGGCTGCTAACTCACAACAATACGGAACAAGGAATGATCATACTCCGAAAAAGGTAAATGAGGTAAGCACGAGTGAATTGGTACAACAGATTTCTAACTTAACTGCTGTGGTGTAACAATTAACAACAGGAAACGTGCCGGTTGCGAAGGCGTGCGGATTATGCTTAATGGCAGGGCATGCTACTGACGCGTGCCCAACATTGCAAGAGGATGAGAATGCACAACAAGCCAATATAGTAGGTAACTACCAAACACAACCAAAGAAATATGATCCCTATTCAAACACTTACAATCCAGGCTGGAGAGATCATCCGAACCTCAGTTATGGAGGGAACAGGCCACAAACACAAAGAGTGTTCCCACCTAGGCAATAGGGCTTCCAACCAGCCCAACCTCAATATCAGCCTAAGAAAGCAGCACCTGCACCTACTGGAACAACATTGGAGGATATGTTCAAAGCATTCATGGGACAGACACAACAGTTCATGAATCAGACACAGCAGTTCCAACAGGAGACAAAAGCTTCGGTTCAAGATTTGAGAAACCAAGTAGGACAGCTGGCTACAACTGTGGGGATATTGGAATCCAAAGACTCGGGAAAATTACCATCTCAAACAGTAGTCAACCCAAGGGAGAATGCAAGTGCCATAACTTTGTGGAGTGGAACACAGTTACATACACCACCTACCCCCGTAGAGTTTGAGGAGGAAGCAGCTAAGGAGGAAACAGAAAAATTCAAGGTACAACCTGACCCTCCTAATCAGCTTAAAAACATTCCTCTTCCATTTCCTCCCAGAAATTCTAAAACCACAAAGAAAGATGAAAAAGAAATTCTTAAAACTTTTAGGAAAGTAGAAGTAAACATCCCTCTCCTTGATGCAATCAAACAAGTGCCAAGATATGCAAAATTTTTAAAAGAATTATGCACTAATAAAAGAAAATTATAAAATGATGAAAGAGTTACTGTTGGAGAAAATGTATCTGCTGTCCTTCAAAGAAAAATGCCTCCTAAATGTAAAGATCCAGAAATGTTCATAATCCCATGCAAAATAGGAAACACCAGATTTGAAAAGGCCATGCTAGATTTAGGAGCTTCAATTAATGTTATGCCTTTATCTATTTATGCCTCTTTAAATCTAGGTCCTTTGAAAAATACTGGTGTGATTATTCAATTGGCAGATCGTACTAACACTTACCCCCGAGGGGTAATTGAAGATGTCTTAGTGCTGCTGCTGTTGTTATTGGATCAGTCTGGTACCTATAAATTCAGCTAGCAATTCAATTAATATCCAATCAACTTTTCACTTAATTAGGCTTGATAAGCTATAGTAATGGGTTACCAGAGTACTGTACGCTTTTGTTCTCGTTTTCTCTTCTAATTCCCTCACCACTGTTACCATTTGAACAACTAATGTGTATAGACTTTACATACTCTGAATTGTATAACATCTTTTTCCAATTCCCAAGGGAAAAAATCACTCTTAATAAGGATTTTCAACAGATAATTAATAATTAATATATTTGTCCTGAAACATTTTTAGGGAGCTAGCTTATCCAATTTGTAATGTGGGTTCACAGTGACCAAGGGATGGTAGAAGCCATCACCCTGAGGAACATGAGATTGTCGGCCATACCCCATATCTTGTGCATTTGGATTCCATTGGAGCGAGCTTACATGGTGTTCTTAACCACTGCAAATAGACTAATGAGAAAATTTGGGGTAGTGAAGTAAAAAGAAGGGAGAAATTAAATTTTTTTTTATTCTTACCTTTTTGTAGCATTTCAACAAACAGTTAATGTGCGTCTTCCCACAACAGCTTCAAGTATCCAAAAAACAAAAAAAATTATGAATTCACATTCATCATCTAATCTGATGAACCCAAACAAAACTCAATTATAATATCATTAACCTGCAGAAAGACTAATAAATAGAAAATGTTTAAGAGTTACTACCTTTGGATGTTTCATCCTTAGCCCTGAACCTAATGACTTCAGTGGGGAAGACCTCAAAGTTAAATTAACCAAAACTCTAAACTATCTTTCTACCCACCTACCTTCTTTTTCACCTCTTCCTCTCCTCTGTGCTTCTGGAATGGTGTTTTTTTCTTTTAATTGAGAAAGAACTCATCTTTCATCAAACCACCAAAAACATCCAGAATTGCACTAAAACCCTTATCGCAAATTACTCATACTATGCATCAAATTTCAGAACACACATCATATCATCTAAAATAAACTACAACGACTATATGCACAATCCAACGCAATAGGAGTCGTCAAATCAATAACTACATATAAATGATACAAATTCAAAAAAAAAGAAGTAAAAATAAACAATTTACAATTATGTAAAACTATTTAATTTCATGTACATATTAGTAAAATAAGAAAACTTTTAATTCAAGTATGAGATCTCCGGAACAATGAATGAGGAGATGATGATAAAAATAATGGATCTTATATTTTACCTGAAGAGGGAAAAAACAGGTCTGCTCACTCCATGGAGTTTTTCTCTTCTTCGTTTCAATCACTGTTTCGGCTGTTAACCCTATTCAAAGAAGGGGACGGATTACTCGAGAACTGAAGGGGAATCACCAAAAAATGGCGTAAATGGGTCCAGTTAGTGGTTAATATGGGAGGGGTGAAGAGATTAAAAGTGGAAGAATAAGACAAAGAGGAAGATGAAGTGGAAGAGGAATAGGAGTTGAAAATCTGAAGAGATTGCGACGATTGAAAGGATTCTTCAAAGGTTGATATTATAATAGGAAGAGGAAGATGTCGATTGTCGATTGAATGGAAGAAGCTGAAGTTATTGAAGAGGAGGAAGTGAAGAGTAACAGATCGTTTATGGCTGATGATTAAGAGGAAGAGGAAGAGGAAGAAATTAGCCCAACTGGGTAAATAACTCACTGAAATTGAAAAATTAACTCAAATTGATTAAGAGTCGACCCCAAATTGGGATCGCCGCCTTTGCTGCCTTTATATATAAGGTATCGATAAGGAAGGATGGATTAGGGTGAGATTATTCTTAATTTCTATTTATTCCATTTATATAGGTACATTGCAATTATAATTCCACTGAAAACTTTCACAATGAATGTCATGACTATATAAAGAATGTAAATTATGTTTAGTTTTTCCCTTTAATATATGCATTAAATATCAAATAAATAACTGCAATATGGGGTTAATGCAACTGTTGTGCTCACTGTTAGTTGTTTGCGAAAACATCTTAAATTTAGATATAATTTTTATGATAATATTGTCATATCATCAACTTTAGTAGCAATTTACTTGGTAATTTATCTTTAATCTAATACATAAAGAAGTCGGAGTGTCATTGTGTCAACAATTTTTGAAGTCTAGCCATTTGGCTTTCAAAAATGTCCTTACACTTTTATAAGTGCCTTTGTGCCTTTTTGAGTTCCAAAAAATGCGCTTAAACTTTTATAATAATTTCCGTTTTATTCTTATAACTTCAATGTTACTTATCTTCTTTTTGTAACTTGTAAATGTGAGTATCTTACTAAATATCTTCAAACTTTTAACTTTATAGAATTGTCTTTCAAAATTAAATTTTAATTTTTAAAATTAAAAACATGATATAAATTACGCCTCATTAGCCAGGATCAGATTGTTCATGTTGTGGATGGAATCCCTCAAGGTAGCTTGCGAATTCATTGCGCCTCAGGGGATGATGATCTAGGTTTTCATAACCTATATAATGGGCAAGAGTTCATGTGGTCATTTAATCGTGATTTTTTTGGTCGTACTCTTTATTTCTGCCATTTTTGGTGGGGAACACAAAACAAGAGGTTTGATGTCTTCAATTGGTGGACTGATAAGATATATACGTATTGGCTAGCAAAGCCTGATGGTTTTTATTATGCTGAAAATAATGCTCCTTTTCCTACTAATAATTAGTCCAATTAAATTTTTTGCTCCATTGATGATCACTAGGAAAAGGGGCATTATGATCAGAATAATAAAAGCCATCAGGCTTTGCTAGCCAACACGTATATTGTTCATCAGTCCACCAATTGTAGACATCAAACCTCCGGTTTTGTGATCCCCGCCAAAAATGGCAGAAAAAAAGAGTACGATCAAACATATCAGGATTAAATGACCACATGAATTCTTGCCCATTATATAGGTTATGATAACCTAGATCATCATCTCCTGTGGCGCAATGAATTCGCAAGCTACCTTGAGGGATTCCATCCATAACATGAACCTCGTACTCACCTCTGGCATTTGCTGTTAGAAAAATAGCTGAGGGAAAAAAGAAAGAGACTTTTCATCGTATAAATACTAATTTTTTGCAATGATAAATTTATGATTTCTATTGATTCATCAGTACGGATTTATATAGAGATTGGAGAGCCTAAAAATGGTAACTTCATGATTACGTAGATTTGATACTTAAACGCCATAATGTAAGAAAGTCATAAAACTAATTTATTTTTAATAAATTATAGGCCTAAATATGGATTACTACCTTACCCTGAACTTTTAATAATTTTTCACTTTGGGAATTGTTTTCTCAATTTTTTCAATTAAGCGATTAAACTTTTAATTTTTTTCCACTTTGGGATTGTCTTATCAATTTTTTCAATTAGGAAGTTAAACTTTTAATTTTTTTTCACTTCGGGGATTGTCTTCTCATTTTTTTTCATTAAAAGATTAAACTTTTAATTTTTTCTTATTACGTTTAAATTGATAGTGCCACATAAGAAAATTGATGACATGAGAACGACACATGACTAAAAAAATACTTTTGTGTAATATTATGGAAGAACTTTGAAATGTAAGTCTAAATTATGATTTAGGCTAAGCGGGAAGTAAACCAAAATGTATTGGTTTCCAAAAGCCGAGTAGTAGGGCAACGTTATGCTACGTTGTTTCGAACTATATAAGACGAGTAATAAAGATTAATTAAAAATGATTTAAGATGTCTTAAGTTATAAAACGTGATCATGGGACTTTAGAATTAAAGTCTAAACTATGAACGAAGCTAAAAGAGAAATATATCGGGGTGTGTAAAGTTAAGTACGTTGTGTTGAATTATAAAACTCGAACATCGTGATCGAATTATGAAATAAGCTAAGATAAACTAAAGTAAACCAATATTTGGGGTCAGTACTTGACTAATTGGTATGTTCAACCTTAATGATATATGTAGGTCGTTTGGAGAGCAATATAGTGTAAGTTTTAAAGTAGTGCTTAAGACAAGTCTCTAACTCTTGTATAAACTTTTTGTTATGCAAGTTTTCTAAACTTACTCGAATTTTATTGAGTAAGTTTCTAGATTTTGTTTAATTTGTGATATTAAGCAAGTTTTCTAATTTCATTCACAATGTTGAATAGAATGCAAATATTGCATGATCTTGTATGTATTTTTTGTGTGTGCAAAGCATGTGTTTAAACTGTGGAAATTTCATTTGCTATATGAAATTCATTGTATGATTTGTGTAAAAGAGTTATTAGCCATTCGATTTGGCTTAACTCAATTGTTGAACTATTCTGAATAAAATATATATTGTTGGAGAAGTTATCGGTGATAATTCTAGGAAGTATGTTAATTTTGTGCCAATCAAATATTTGGGAATATATATGATGGTGTTATCTTGCATTTTGTGCAAGAATGTGCTATGAGCAAAAGATATTGTTGTATGTGTTAAGTATGCTAGATGAGCAGTTAGAGATAAGATTGCACCCCATGCGATAGGGTGGTTGTTGATGGTTATTCACAAGATTCCACACCTACGTGCAAACTTAAGAAGATAAGTTCTAAGAAGTGGAACTGTTTAAGATGGTAAATTTTGTGGAATAGCGAATGATGTGAAGAAGTGAGTTGATATTAGTAATTTCGACTAGTCAAATGTTACGGTGTTAACTAAGTTTAAGTTGCGAGTATAGTCACATGCTTTTTAACTGTTGACGTGTATTAATTGAGTAGAAAACCTCTTTTATATTGGCAGAGGTTTAAGATGAGTGATAGACACATAATTAATACATTTTATATTCCTATATTCATTATTTTATATGCTTATTTTATTTAAATAATATATTTTGTTTTGTTTTGTAGGAAATAACATTTATTTTTGATCTTGGGGAGCAAATAAAGGATTTATATCCAACTTTTAAAGATGGAAAAGGACTCTTGGAGGATTGCCATTTAGAGATTGAAGTCAAGGAGGAAAGTAAAGGATAAAAGGGAACAAGAGAGACCAAGTTCAATGTATCTAAATTAGGGCACAAATTTATTTTTCCAATAAATAGGTATCTTTTTTTAGAGAAAAGGAGATAATGAATTATATTAGTTTAGGTTAGAAGTAGGAGTAGATTAAATTATTTCTTCATTGTACGTTCGTTGGATGATCATTAATTAAATGGATTTCTTCTTCTTCTACTTTATTATAGTTAGTTATTTTATTTTTCATGTCTAGCTAATTTTTTATATCTAGAATGAAGATGAAATTAAATAATTATTCATGATAATATTTTTCATTTCTTCTATTATTTATGCTTTTATGTTTAATTGATTTTGCCTTTATGTTTCGTTATTGAAATACATTCGTTTTATAGTTCTTATGTGATTTTAAATTAATTAAGAGGTTTTGATAGATTATTGTTAAGATATGAGTTTTTTATAATCCATGTTTACTTGAAGAAGTTTTGATGGGTTATAGTTAATCCTTAAATTTTCATAATCTATGCTTGCTTATGTTAATCGTAAAATTGCTAAATTAAAGGGAAGGGAGATCAAAATCATAGTTGAGTTATAAAAATAGAAAAGATTGGATTATTTATTATGTTTATTATTTAATGGATTCGAATTCCTAAATTGCTTCCTCATTATTAATTTTCATATTCTAGTTAATCAATTCTCAATTTTTATTTCAAATTCTCCTAAAATAGATATTAAGGATACATTAAAATTAATCTAGTCTCTGTGGGTTCGACCTGTACTTGTCAGTTCTTCAATTGACACTGTGCACTTGCAGTTACATATTTTTATCACATCAAGTTCTTGGCGCCGTTATCGGGGACTAGACTTAATTTTATATTCATTAATTTTTATTTATTCGAGTTAGTTTTTTCTTCTAATATTATTATTTATTATTTATATTTTTTTTGGATTATCGAAGCGGATCAACGGTGCGAAAAAACAAGATTATTGTTGCGCTATTCTTGGTATTTTGTATCTTAACTCAAAAAAAAAAATAGTTGCTTAATTTTTTTTTCTTCATATTTTTCAGTTTTCATTGTTAGTTCGAAAACTAATTGTCGCATTCATACATTCACTCACATAGAACACATCCTGTTTAGGTTTTTATTATTTATTTATTTATTTATTGTCAAATATAAACTATGGTGATTGCTTGAGGATTGAGGTACGTCAAAATTTCTCTTTCTTTCGTAATTCACGTAGTTTTAGGACACTTTAGTTGTTTATATTTATTTTTTATTTTTGTACATTCTCATTTGTAGTCTAACATTAAGGGCACAATCTGTAACAAGATAAGGTGGGGATTTCATCACCCTTCCTTAGCCCACAAACCACCCATTCATTTTGCATAACATTGACTTAATAAAATCAAGTAGACGTTAATACCTAGGACTCTCGAGCTCAATTAGGACAAGGGACTCCAAGAGGAGAGTAAATTTTAAATTAATCAAACTACTGGTGTCTAGGTAAGTGGTTCAAAAGGTAAACGCCTAAAGAACGTGTGGTTATTCAATTAGTCACCGTAGCCACGAAGAGACTCCCACCTTTCTTACACTTACGTGGCTAGTGGTGTGATTAATTTCGAATTTGGTGGACCTTTAGGTGTAACTTGGAACAGTTAGGAGCTGTCTAGATTTTATTTAGGTTAACCGTAGAATTAGGATTTTTATTTTGTTTTATCTTATTTATTTAGTTTTTTTTAATTTTTTAATTTTCTTTTGTTTGTGTGACTTTCTTGGTTAGTTGTCTATTTGTTTTGTGATTTGTGGAAAGATGAACTATTATTATAGTTGGAGTAATAATTTTGCTTGGAATCAGGAACCCTATGAAAATTTTAATACACACCAAGTAAATCAATTTTTTCCAACTTATGAGAATTCTTATCTAAGTTCATATCCATATCCATACCCATATTCGGATCTAGAACCTCAATATCCACAAGAATTATCAAATAAAGAATAGGAAAGACTTAGTGCCTTAGAGAAAACTATGAAAGTCTTAATGAAAAATCAATTTAGCATGGATCAAATTATATCTCGTCTAGAAATTCAAATTAGTCGATTAGCCACCATAATAAATAAACAAGAGGTGGGTGAATTTTTTAGTAACTCTGAGGTTAATTTTGAAAATATTGATGGTTGTGGAAAAGATGAGGAAAATGAAAATTTTGTATTCAATTCTATATAGTTTAAGTGAAGCGAATTTGAGAAGTCTAAAAATTATGAGTCTATGCCTAAAATTGATCATGTCACATTTAATGAGTCAGCTGAAAAAGTCTATAAGCCTAATGCTCCATACTCTGAAAGACTATTTATTCCTAAAAAACCACCTAGTGATTTTTTGGACCAACCCATTAAAATAAACATGATCCAAGAGTTGTCCATGACCCAAGAAATAATTGAAAATAGACTATTGATTGAAAAAGATCCAATTGATTTTTTTTAAATCACCTTAACCAAAATTGGAATGAATCTAAATATTTAGATAAGGTCAATGAGTTGCTGAGATCCACTACAAATAAGTCAACTAAAATAGAACATGTATTTGAACCAATTCTTTCATCCTTTGAACATGTTAATGAAAGTTTTCTTGAGGCAAATTTTAAGCATAATTGTGATGAAAATTCTGACTATTTTCAATTTCCTAGACCTCCTGAAAATAATGAAAAGTTCACACTCACTTGTCCATTTGTATCATTCATTTTTAGTCACATACTTATTAGGATTTATGAAATTCGTAGGTATATACATTTATTTTCCTTCTCACCACATCTTGTTACAGAATACATGCCCCACATAAAAGGTACAATTTTTTAACATCTTTGTTCTCTTTTCTTCATTTGCATACATTGAGGACAATGCATGATTTAGATATGGGGGAGTTTGTTTGTATTATTGTATTAGATTTTTTTTCTTTAGGAAAATATAGTAAAATATTGAAAAAATGAAAAAAATTAAAAATTTTGTTTGACTTTTTATGAGTTGTATTAATTCTATTAAGTGTTTATGGAGCAAAACTCATAAGTAAAATTAAAAGATTCAGAACTCTTGAACCTTTGATTAGATACTAAATCTTAGTTTGAAATATCATCTGGAATAAAATTGATTCCATAAGCATTTTTGTACTTCATGTTTGCACTAATTCTTAGTTGTAGGGTATAAATTATGATTCGAATAATTTCAAAAAAAAATGGAAAGGAAAAAAAATGAAAAAAACCAAGTTGAAAAAAATGAAAAAGAATAAAAAATTATTGCTTCAATGTCCTTGAACGAAATAACTGGGTATCTAAGCCTCATGAAGCATCGATATTCACGCTGAAAAGTATGGTGGATATAAGCAGTTTGACTAGTCTAATTTTGTGGCATCTGTTACTCTAGTTAGTAAGCTCTTAGGGGTGTCTTTACACCTAGTGCCCTAAAGCCAACTGGTTGAGTCACTGGTCCAACGCCCGCTACATGGGTAACTCAGAAAAGCCTAAAAAAAAGAGACATTGCACAAGTAAAAAAAAAATCAAAAAAAAGGGAAAAAAAGAAAAAAAAGAAAAATGATTTTGCTTGATTTTCATGGTAAAAATCCTTACTAAGACTTACATCACATACACATGCATGCATCACATGAAATTAATTTTATGAAGGATGGTGTCTAGAATGAAGATTGGATATTTTTGATAAGATGAAAGTGTGATTTTGAATTTAATCTTGCTTATGTATAATGCCCATAGATGTTTAGAAGTTTTATTTCAATTTCATGACTTGTTGAACTCAAAAATATTTTTGAATTTTGTGGGTATATTCACTGCAAACCCTCATGAGACATAACTCGTCCACTTGGGGTAACTTTGGGGTTTAATGGCTTGTTGCACATGCTAAGTGCAATCGTATTTCCTACGAAAATGGGATAATACAATTTTTGTTTTATTTTTATTTTTCTCGAGGACGAGCAAAAGGTAGGTATGTGGGTATTTAATAGACACATAATTAAAATATTTTATATTCCCATATTCATTATTTTATATGCTTATTTTATTTAACTAATATATTTTATTTTGTTTTGTAGGAAATAACATTTATTTTACTTAGGAATCAAATAAATGATTTATATCTAACTTTTAAAGATGGAAAAGGACTTTTGGAGGATTGTCATTTAGAGATTGAAGTCAAGGAGGAAAGCAAAGGATAAAAGGGAATAAGAGAGACCAATTTTGTGACACCCCCAAAATAGGTTCAATACCAACTCACTCTGAGTCGCCAAATACATGGTACAAAATTCAAATACAATCTTTTATAACAAAAAGGTCGTGAGAAATACGACCATACAACTATGAGTTTTAATACAAATCGTATATAATACAAAATATAAATACTCAAATTCATTCCTTATTCATTATAATTATTATCCCACTATTTTATAGAATAGTGAGGACTTCTATAGATCTAACTTTGATCATCACACTGTTCCCCGACTAGTTCCCGCAACATTCTCATTCCCTGAAGAGGACAATAGATGAAAAGGGTGAGCTCAACTAGCCCAGTAAAGAATATTATGACTAAGATAATGAAAAACAAATTATCGTTAGTCTTCAATAAATCAGATAAAATATTATGGACAACAAGTTTTAGATTAATATTCGTAGCGGACATAACAATTCATTAAAAGAGTTAAGTAGAGAATGAAGTCTACTATCTTCTATGATTTAATAGTCCATCATTAATATTTTATCCCTGTAACATCAATCAATATATATCTCGAATCAAATATTCATCTTTGCACTATGGGCCAAAGATATTCATTTGTATCACCAGTTGGTCATGTTCATCTCAACACCTGTTCATCTTTGCACTACGGGCCAAAGATATTTGTTAGGTAATCAATCATCTTTGCACTACAGGCTAAAGATATTCATCAAATAATCATTCATCTTTGCACTACAGGCCAAAGATATTCAGTTATATCACCATTTAGGACTGAGGATGATGAAAAATATTTTAAAGAACGAATCCAGTGAGATAAAGGACAAAAATTTGGGATTCGTAATTTATTTTATCCAAGTTCAAAAATACTCCATAATAATCAATTGTGGAGAAAAATTCAAGAATGAAGTTCAAAACTTGGATACAATCAAAGATAGTACCCCTAATAGCCAACTTGGACAATTAGAAGAAAATATAATTTTTTCGTGAATAATACTGTTTTTGTGAATAGTGCCGTATACGTAAATTGTGTCGTATACGTGAATAGTAACCCCGACGGAAAAAGTACGAATTTCATAATAAAATCCATGCCAATATTTTGGTATAATGTTATTGAGAAGAATAACATCATTTACGAAAAAAAATAACATCCCTTACCTTAAAAGGAGAGTATTTCTGACTGGTATGACGAGGATATTCTTGAAGAAAACTTGCACTATTTGCAACAGTAAAAGTTTTTCTTAAACTCAAAAGAAATACGCTCAATATTATAGAAGAAGAATTCTCTGATTCTGGTGTGATTTTCATTTCTAAACTAAGCATCGTATTTATAGGAGAATGGCTGAACACTATTTGAATATGAAAATCACGGGCGCACAGTAAATTTTTTCACGGGCTGCAACTGGTGGAAAATTTTGATTTTACTATTCATTACTGTGTAATAAAATATTCTAATAAAACGAAAACTTTAAATAAAATATAATATATTCTATTTATAATCTAATAAAACAAAACTTGTAATATATATACATATATATATATATATATATATAACTTAAAAATAAAACTGAGACAACTTTCTCCCGACGATTTTGAAAAATGAGTAAGTGGGGGTCCAAATAATAAGCAAAACTTACAACAAATACTTCAATAAAACCCTCTCTATTTATCTCAATTCACTTGGCTTCACAAAACATATTTTTAATAATATTTTTCTTTTCATCATTAATATTATAATTCACAATATTAACAACCAATACTAATAAAAATATCTCAGCACTAATACCTTCTTTTACATCCACAAAAATAATTATTTCCTTATCATATAAATCAATAATTAATCATTCACAAATAATATTACAGAACTACAATATTGACAACCAGGTCGTTCCCAGGAAAGATGGGGCCTTCTGATAAGTATATCTTCTTACTGACACGCAATTAAATAACCCCTCCTAGACAGAACTTTCTTAGACATTATCAATAATGCTATCTAATAATATTATTCAAATAATATGCGTTATTGATTTGATAATATGAAATACTGTGCAATGACAATTATTGAATCAATAAAGTATTATGCAATTATCAATGTAGCAATTATTGAATCAATAATATAAAATATTGAACAGTAATTACTGTAACAATTATTGAGTAGCGACTTCTTACGTAAGAATCAATAATTAGAATTACTGTGCAATACCGTGTGCTACTGTGCAACACCGCGTATTACTGTATTTTAGCCACCGGGTATTTCAACAGTTTTAACGGTAACAACCACGCCGTTATTTCTAGAAAACTTATTCTTGTTATTTTCTTCATCTGATAATTTTTCGTTATGGGGCCCATAAATGATTGCACCGTCGTACGAATATTCCCCGACAACAAGAATATTCCACGACCAAACGAATATTCCCCGACAACAAAGAATATTTTATTACCGCTTGCTAACTTTAAAAAATTTGCACATATTTCCCATAACTCACCACATTTATCAAAACAACACCTTACTGTTTAAAAACAATATATAAAAAAAATTAAATCTTTATTCATAAAATCTGGGGTCTTATAAATTTCAATGTATCTAAATTAGGGCACAAATTTATTTTCCCTAGAAATAGGACTTCTTCATTATATTAGTTTAGATTAGGAGTAGGAGTAGATTAAATTACTTCTTCATTGTACGTTCGTTGGATGATCGTTAATTAAAGGGATTTTGCTTATTTATTTTTAATCTTCTTCTTCTTCTTTTTCTTCTTCTTCTTTATTTTAGTTAGTTATTTTATTTGTCATGTCTAGCTAATTTTTTATATCTAGGATGAAGATGAAATTAAATAATTATTCATGATAATATTTTTCATCTCTTCTATTATTTATGTTTTTATGTTTAATTGATTTCGCCTTCATGTTTCGTTATTGAAATACATTCGTTTTATAGTTATTATGTGATTTTAAATTAATTAAGAGGTTTTGATAGATTATTGTTAAGATATTAGTTTTTCATAATACATGCTTGCTCGAAAAAGTTTTGATGGGTTATAGTTAATCCTTAAATTTTCATAGTCTATGCTTGCTCACGTTAATTGTAAAATTGTTAAATTAAAGGGAAGGAAAATCAAATCATAGTTGAGTTATAAAAATAGAAGAGATTGAATTATTTATTATGTTTATTATTTAATAGATTCAAATTCCTAGATTGATTCCTCATTATTAATTTTCATATTCTAGTTAATCAATTCTCAATTTTTATTTCAAATTCACCTAAATTAGATATTAAGGATACATTAAAATTAATCTAGTCTCTGTGGGTTCGACCTGTACTTGCCAGTTCTTCAATTGACACTGTGCACTTGCAGTTACATATTTTTATCACATCAATGAGTTAGGAACCGATCTAGCTCACTACCGAGACAATGTAGATGAGACGGAAAACTATATCATTAGTTCTTTGGTGGGAGCCACTTATTTTACTACATTGATAACTGTTGAACACTTATGTTGTGCCGCTCTTTTATATTGTCGAGAAGGTGATTCTTTTCACATGTGTATTTTTGTAGGATGAGTTGAGTCCTAGAAGTATTATAAGAGATTGTTGTTCGTAATAAATATGAGAAGATAGATGGTCTTAAGTGATTGTGACTAAATATATATGATGTTGGTGGTATTTAGGTTTAATGTTAGCAAATATTGTTCAACCTTCATGAGTAGAAGAAGTGCCAAAGGTCCAGATGAACCTTTTAGTAAAAGAATACTGAATTGATTCTTGATTTTTTTGTTTATTCAACTGTTATAACTTGCTGGGTTTTTAAATGCTCCTCTTGTAAATTCTAATATATATATAATTGCAGCAAAGCCAGAGTAGATTGAAGAATCCGGAATCGTTGAAGAGAAGAAAAAGTTAAAGTTAGAAGATTTGTGTATTAATTGTAATAATTAGTACTGTTGCAATATAGTAAAGTAATATTAGATGATGTATTAGTTAAGATCTTTGTACATGGGAGTAGAATGTAAGATTCCGCATTGTTTTGTAAGGATATTATGATTATCTTTATGGTGTAATGAGATGTACATTGAATGAATAACACCAGATTTCGTTTTTGAAGATAAACTCGGGATTCGGGGTGTTATAGTCTATGTAATGAAATAAAATAAATTAAAGTGAGACGATTCTTAATTCTTACTTATCCCAATTATGTACATACGTTACAATTATAATTCGACAAAATTTTTTGGCAATGAATGACAAGACTATATAAAGATTGTAGTTTTTCCCTTTAATATATTATAAAGAATGTAAATGATGTTTAGTTTTTCCCTATAATATATGCCTTAATTATCAAAACATGGGGTTAATGCAACTGTTGTGCTCACTGTTATTTTGTTTGCGAAAACATCCTAAATTTAGATATAATTTAATGATAATATTGTCATATCATCAACTTTAGTAGCAATTTACTTGGTAATTTATCTTTAATCTAATACATAAAGTCGGAGTGTCATTGTGTCAACAATTTTTGAAGTCTAGCCATTTGGCTTTCAAAAATGTCCTTAAACTTTTATAAGTGCCTTTGTGCCTTTTTGAGTTCCAAAAAATGCGCTTAAACTTTTATAGTAATTTCCGTTTTATTCTTATAACTTCAATTTTACTTATCTTCTTTTTGTAACTTGTAAATGTGAGTTTCTTACTAAAAATCTTCAAACTCTTAACTTTATAGAATTGTCTTTCAAAATTAAATTTTAATTTTTAAATTTAAAAACATGATATAAATTACACGCGTAACAGGTACCTGTGCATGCCTGATTTTAGTAATGTAAAAATTATGACACAACATTAAAATAAAAGTATTTTTGCAAATAAAGTAGAGATTAGAATAATTAGCTTACTTAGATATATAAAATACAGTAAAACTAATCACACAGAGAGAGAGACTTTTTTTCGTTAGATAATAATATATTTGAGGATACATGCTTGCGAACATAAAAAGATGATTAACCACTAATTAGTCCAATTAAATTTTTTGCTCCATTGATGATCACTAGGAAAAGGGGTATTATTTTCAGCAATATAAAAACCATCAGGCTTTGCTAGCCAATACGTATATATCTTATCAGTCCACCGATTGAAGACATCAAACCTCTTGTTTTGTGTTCCCCACCAAAAATGGCAGAAAAAAAGAGTACGACCAAAAAAATCAGGATTAAATGACCACATGAATTCTTGCCCATTATATAGGTTATGAAAACCTAGATCATCATCTCCTGAGGCGCAATGAATTCGCAAGCTACCTTGAGGGATTCCATCCACGACATGAACCTGGAAGTCACCACCGGCATTTGCTGTTAGAAAAAAAGCAAGGAGGGAAAAAAGAAAGAGACTTTTCATGGTATAAATACTAATGTTTTGCAGTTCTGAAAGATAAAGTTATGATTTCTATTGATTCATCAGTACGGATTTATATAGAGATTGGAGAGCATAAAAATGGTAACTTCATGATTACGTAGAATATTTGATACTTAAACGCCATAATATTAGAAAGTCATAACTAATTTATTCTTAATAAATTATAGGCCTAAATATGGATTAATACCTTATTCTGAACTTTTAATAATTTTTCATTTTTTCCCAATTTGGGATTGTCTTATCAATATTTTCAATTAGGAGATTAAACTTTTAATTTTTTTTCCACTTTGGGGATTGTCTTCTCAATTTTTTCCAATAAAGGATTAAACTTTTTAAAATTTTCTAATTACGTTTAAATTGATTGTGCCACATCAGAAAATTGATGACATGACAACGACACATGACTAAAAAATACTTATGTGTAATATTGAGTCTCATTTTAACATTTATTCAATTATTCTTTTGTACAAAAAAGAATAAATATAAGATCCTTATTAATTTTACTTTAAAAAATTGTCATTAAATTTACTTTAAAAATTAAATTTACCAAAATATTGAATTTTAAAAATTAATAATTTATCAAAAGGGTAAAATTATAATTAAATTTATTTTTAAAAATTAATAATGCTTTTATATTAAAATTATAATAATAATAATTTACTTTAAAATTAATAATGGTCCTATATTTACCCTTTTTGGTATAAAAAATTAATTAAATAAATGTTAAAAGAAAACTCAATATTACACATAAGTATTTTTTAGTCACGTGTCGTTGTCATGTCATCAATTTTCTGATGTGGCACTATTAATTTAGACGTAATTAGAAAAATTTAAAAGTTTACTCTTCTAATGGAAAAAATTGATAAGACAATCCCTAAAGTGGAAAAAAATTAAAAGTTTAATCCTCTAATTGAAAAAATTGATAAGGCAGTCCCCAAAGTGAAAAAAATTTACAACTTTAATCCTTTAATTGAAAAAATTGAGAAGACAATTATCCCCAAAGTGAAAAAATATTAAAAATTCAGGGTAGGGTATTAATCCATATTTAGGACTATAATTTCTTAAGAATAAATTAGTTATGACTTTCTTATATTCTGGCGTTCAAGTATAAAATCTACGTAATCATGAAAGAGAAGAAATTAAAAGTTTATTTAGTACTCATCAAAGAGAAGATGGGTGTGAGTCACAGGTGGGTGTGATCCTGTAGTTAATGTGATTATGAGGACGAAATCCTTATAAGGGGAAGAATGTAACGACCCGAGAATTCAGATAATCTTGAAATTAGGTTTTTCGATGAAAATATCAAATAAATAAAATTTTGTTGATATTGTTGTGTTCTGTGATTTAGGTCGTTTAATGACCTAGTTTACGTGTTACGTGAGTATGTATGAGTATTGGGAGTTTTAAGGTGAAAAACACTAAAACACTAATAAACGTTCTTTTTCGAGAATTTTGAATTACGTCGTAGCATTTATTTGAGAAGGAGATATGATTGAGGATCCTTGATTAGAATTTTGAATTACGTCGTAGCATTTATTTTGAATGAGATGTTTGATTATAAGGATCCTTGATTAGAATGGCCAGTAAGACTGTGAAATGAACCAAAAAGTTTGAGAATGATTCGTACTTGCTCGATTAAAAGTTCGATTTAAACTCGACCTGAAATATAAACGATTCAAATATGAGTAAATTTAAAGTTCAAAAAATTATTCAAACTTTTTCAAATTGTAATTTTATATTTGATATTTGAATCTTATTCGCTCGAAAAGTTCAAACTGCTCGGGCTCGATTCGAGATCGTACTTGACTTGGTAGATAAACGAGTTTCAATCAGACTTCATACTTGATAAATTTTACAAATCAAATTTGAGCAACTCAATTTTTTATTTGCATCTAGCCAATGATGAAGAGTGTGTACCACAGATAATTGTGAAGGATGAAATTGAAAAAAAAAACTTACAAAATAAAATAAACATTATGCACCCTGAGTGTTACATGTTAAGAAACGTGACATAATTATATTTATACTCCCTCTGTCCGAGTAAAATGCACAGGTGGCCCCTGAACTTAAGGTCATTTGGGTATTGAGCCCCCTTCTTTTGGTCAATGCAAATCGAGCCCCTTTTTATTAAAAAATTTGGGTATTGAGCCCCCAGGCACCACATGGGCGTTGACTTCCTACGTGGCACTCGCGGTGGCCTACATGGAATATCTGACATCAGCATTTTCTAATTAAATTTTCACCTGTAAATTTTTGCGACTAATTTACCTATAATTGTATTACATCTAGACATGACAATATAGCTGGTTAACTGTGACAATATAGTTGGTTAACTGTTGGGACAATCTATATTAACTGAAACCAAATAGGTTGATTAACTATTTTTATTTATTTAAGTTGGGTAAAATTTGGAACTATATTTTAAAGAATATAAAATATAGACACTATTTTTCTACCCATATTTCATTCCAAATCCAAATAGAAAGTTCTTTCCTTATCTGCTATAAGTATACTCATAATTTTGCTGGCTAGACCCAACTCTTGCTACCAACTAGACATGGCAATTTAGATTGAAAACCAAATAGTTAAGTAAAACCACTTGGTTTTATTGGGTTGGTTAACTAGTTTTTATGTTATAGGTTGGTTTGGTTTTAAACCCATATTATGAATTAAAAATATGGGTCGAAATAAGAATAACTAGTTTTGAACCATATTAATCAACAATAAAAAAGAGCAGAGTGAGGTGGGTGAATTTTAGAAAGAAAGACACGGAGGAAGTAATTTATATAAATGATCATCATATAAATTACTATCACTATCAGTACTATATATATATATATATATATATATATATATATATAAATGTATATACACAGTTGTGTAGTGCACAGTCGTCTATGACGATGGTTTTTTTGGGCTATAGCGAGGTCCATAGATATTATGGTCTATGACGACGGTTGAATCGTCGCCATAGCCCCAAAAAACCGTCGTCATAGTACGACTGTATACTATACAGCTGTGTATATACATATAGCCCATATATATATGGGCAATGATCCATAGCATGTATTTGCTTTGGATAAAAAATTGGCAAATACTATCTTTACCTTCCATTACAATTATGAACAGCTATGATTAAAAAACAGATCTCGCCGTCCGCTAGAATTACTAGCGGATGGAATTAAAATCTTCTCTTTGACAATTATGCCCTTTTCTTAACTGATGTAATTTATAGCTCACACATAATATACATACATATATATGTGCACAGTCTCGGTTTTCTCTTTGGGTTTGTGGGCAAAGACGAACCAGAACTAGTTTTGGTGGTGTTTCCTTTCATATTCATATTGATTGAACCCATGTGAACCCTTGGAAAATAGAGGGACACATCATTAATGGCTAAAAACTTGTTCTTTTTTTTCTCAATAATCAGATCAGATTGTCTTTTAAATGGCACAAAAGCCCCTCCACTGTTTTTCAATTTACTACATATCTGATCATATGGGTTCTCAGTTGTGAGCCGTAGCCATCCTCTTCTTTCGTCCTCTGCTCATAAAAAAAACAAAAAAAAACCCATAAAGTATTAATTGGAGTAATTAATTAATAAAACCCCATTTTGTAACATTCTTCTTTGTACTTTTCAAAAAACAAGAAGATTGTATCACTTTAATTATAAAAAAAATCATTATATATATATATATATATATATATGTATAGGTGATGAAATCTTACTGATTTAAGGTCTGATACAGAGTTTTGTATTTTGATATCAAAATTTTCATACTCAACATTAGTGCTCCAAAGTTGAGCAAAGCTCATCCAGCTCTTCTTCTCACTGCAATCGCTTGACTTTTTTGCCCCTACATCTTCATTCGAATTACCACACTTTAGTGGCATAAATTCTTCCTTCAATGGTCTAGCCTTGGCAACCGTACAGTTCATTTTCTCCTCCTTAATCTCTCAATAGCTACAAATCAAAAACAAATTTCTTTATTTATTTTTTTAAAAAGAATCATTTATAAATATATTTCTTAATCTACCCAAAATACACACATACCATCGTTTAACAGTATCATGTAGAAGTGAAGTTCACGCTTAAAAGCATGGATCTTCCTCAGTTCATCTTTTAATTCATGAACATAATTGTTCACCTTCGTTGTTTTCTCAAAAACATCATTGATCATATAAAGATCTTTGAGAAAATTAGTAATGTTAATGGGCACAAAACTGGAATTCAAATCTGTGACATCTTGCATTTTCGAAATATATTAAAGTAAGAATTGGAATAAATAAAATTCTTATTATGTGATATGGGACCGCTTAACTAAATAGTTGTTGTGCAATATGTGTTTTTGTGAATAATAAATATATTTTTATTATATATTTGTTATAATTAAATTGAAGGAACAATTTATTAAAGGGGATGAGATAATTAAAATTGATGGTTTCAAATGATTGTATTCAATAATTAAAATAATTATAAAGTTAAATTATTTTAATACAAGAAAGTTATCACATTGCATATATTATCTTATTTTAATTAAAAAAATATAAGATAGTATAAATAGAGAATATTAAAATAATTTATAAAGGTAAATTATTTTAAAGGGGAAATTATTATATTAAATATTATTGGAGTGATTAAGAAGCATTGGAGTTGGCTAACCTATGTATGTAAGAATCGAGTATTGAGAATAATGGCCAAGTATACGAAGCAAGCAAGAAAGGAAGAATTGTTCTATTAAATCATTTTAGTTTTCCTTGTTTCTCTCTGTTGTAAATCTGGCCATACCCTTCTTGCTAAACTCCTTCATTCCAGTCTCCTCCCTATCCAGTTTCAGCCGAGTTCCTCTGCTAGTCCAACTCACTTCATTTGGGTATAAGTAAATACAAGGTATACTAATATATGTTACGAGATAATTGTTTTGCTTGACTGCGAATTTATAATGTAAATGTTGAGTACTGAGCATGGACAATAATAGGAATTGAGAGGTTATATAACTATGTGAAATCAAAGTAATAAAAAAAAACTTTGCAAAATCATGTAAACAGTGGTATCCAAGGTAAATAGTTATGCATGATTTCTGGCAAGTCATTAGACTGCTATTGCTTGAATTAGAGCCAAGGAGTATAGGATTGGTTGTGCCGAGTAATAAGGTGGCAAAATTTGGGCTAGAACATAAACCAAACTCTATGAAATCTATGTTTTAAAGCAACGCACACCACACTCGATAAAAGTCCTCTAAGGACTGTTTTTGTTAAAAATAAAGAATTAGGCGAAGCCAAGGCTAAGGCTACATATATATACACTATATGTACAAAATTAAAGGGTTTGGGCAAATCAAATTAGAACGAAAAGTGATTTTAATTCGAAACAAAAAATTGAAAGTTAGTGTGTCAAGCTACTTTTGGGCTAACTGTTTCGACTGGTTAGACTTTCTGGATAATTATAATTTTCTGGGGTCTTGTAGTGTGCCATCCTAGCTATCCATAGCCTCCAAAACGAACTAATTCCGACTTTTGAGCAAGGAGTTATGGCATTCCAAAGTTATGACTGTTTTAGTGAGAGGGTAAAGATGGGAAACAATTAAAAACTTTTATGACAGAGCATTTTTGGAGCTTTGTTTGGGTTGTTAAGTATCTGAAATGGGTGGCTTATATTTTCTAAATATAGCCTACTATGGTGTCTCCAATATATGCTGAGCATGAAATTATGTGGTATGTGAAGCATGAAAACTGTTAGATTTGCTGGGCTGTCGAGCTGAGTCTTGCAAAAATATAATTTTTACAGGTATGATATGCAACACGATTTCTTGCTATCTAGATGATAAAGAATAGAAGCACGCAGGAAAGTTGTTTCTTTTAAGTAAGAACTATATTATATCGAAATGACGATTTTTGATGTGTAAATATTGAGTTACTCGACAAATAAGAATGTTTGTGTTAAGATTAAAATGCAGTCTCGTTATTAATTACCTTGAACATCAATTTCTTATAAAAATGATATTGGATAAGAAAGGATATGAGTTAAGAAATGAGTTATATTATACTCATCACTCTGATAAACTAAATCATAAAATATATATGATTTTGAAGTAAGGGAATTGTAAATGTTGCGATTCAGGGAATGAGTGAAAGAAAGAAAGATAGAAAAGTTTTAAATTATCTGCAATTTTATCAATTATAATATTGATAATTAGAAAGAGATAATCATTAATGCATAAGGTTGGGATTAAGTTAGTCCTGATTTTGAATTAAGTTAGTCCCGATTTTGGGGGCGTCACAAAATCAAAATCCGATTCGGCGATGTTACACCAATCTTTCCTTGTATCATAATGCTGGTTTACATTTACATTGCCAAGATAAACATATCGAAACCGAGACGGTGCACATAGATATGTATGTATACTATGTGTGAACTATAACCGACATCAACAAAGAACAACGTATAATTGTCTGAGAGAATATTTTAATTCTGTCCGCTAGCTAGTAATTTTAGCGGACGATGAGATCTGTTTTTTAATCAGTCGTTTATAATTGTAATAGAAGGTAAAAATGATATTTGCTAATTTTTGATTCATAGCAAATACATGCTATGAATTATTGCCCATAAATATATATTGCCCTTTTTATAATTTTTTAAGAAAATATTCCCTCCGTTGCAAAAAAAAAATGTTGTTTAGATTTAAATAATTAATTTGAAAAACTCTAATAAAGTATCAATATTTTTTTTTTCATTTTAATTAATATAAAAATTACTAATGTAAATTATTTTGAAAATGCTTCTAATAAGAAAATTTTAATTTTTTTAATACTTAATCTAATCACATCAATGTTAAACTTTTTAAACTTGGCTTTAAAAATTAAAATAAGACTCTTTTTGTATAACAGATAGAGTAATATTTTTACAAATTTCTTTTTTTATTTTCACAATTCTATTTTATATGAACATGAAAATTCTTTATTATAAAAATAATTTTATTGCATAACACTAGTCTCCCAACTTAAATAAAACATTGATAATTCTTGTATGAACTATGCTTTCGTTTCACATTGTAATAAGTAAAATAAATGTAGCTTAAATTTAAATAATTAATATAACAAATTGTAATAAAATTTTCAATAATTTCATTCATTTTAATTAACAGAATAATTTTTAATGAATTTTTTTTTTGAAAGTGCCTATAATCACAAAATTTAATTAATATAAAACAATATATTCCTCCGTTGCAAAAAACAATGTAAAAACAATATATTCCTCCGTTGCCTATAATTAAACATTGTAGTTTAATTAATATTCCTCCATTGCAAAAAACAATATAAGTAAAGTAAATGTATTTTAAATTTAAATAATTAATATAAAAAATTGTAATATAATTCTCAATAATTTCATTCATTTTAATTAACATAATCACAAAATTAATTGTAATGTAATTTTTTTTGAAAGTGCTTATAATCACAAAATTAATGTTTTTAATACTAAAATTAGTCACATTAATTAAAATTTTTAGTTTTAAATTTGGGTCTAAAAAATTAAAATAAGACACTTTTAGTATAAGAGAAATTAAGATTTTTGTAAGTTTCATAGCAGAACAAGTTATAAAGATTTATTCTTTATGCCCACTGTTGCAATCTGTCATAGGTTTGCCTAGTACAGTAATAATCTTTGGTGACACGCAGCAATTCGTTGGAGAGGATAGCAAGTAATTCAATTTTAGAATCTTTGTTTGCGAGTCGCTGTGAAAAATTGGTTGGAGTTGAAGCTGTTCCAAGTCAGTGCCTCTTCAAAATGTTGACAAACAAGTTATATCTAAAAAAAAAATTAAAATAAGACTCTTTTAGTATAACAGAAATTAAGATTTTTGTAATTTAAAAAATAGGTCGATCTGAATTCGACCCATAACCATATAAATTCAAACCACATAACCCATACTAAATAGGATTAATTACATATAATAGTACATTTTAATAAAATATTACAAAAAAAGTGCATAAATAAAGTATTTACAAAATTAGTGCATATGCAATACTTAATTACAAAAAGAGTGCAATCTTATCCCTTTAATTATGACACATGATTATCTCCATTATCTCTTCCCGTTAATTACTATTTTATTATATCTCCCATCCCCTCCCCTTCCTCAACCTCCCTTCTCCCTCCTCCTGCCTCCCCTTTCTCCTCCTCCCGCCCCCGCCCCACCCCTTGTGACGACCCCAAAATCAGGACTATTTCTCTTCCCGATCTTGTGTATTAATACTATCTTGTTCTAGCTTTAAAACATTATTTAATGTTAAAAATAGCTAAAAATGCGGAATAAATAATTTTTTTTTATTTTCCTGTCATTCATCGTTCCCTGAATCGCAACCTTTACGATTCTTCTTTATACAAAAATCATATGTATTATATGATTTGTATAATCTGAGTAAACATATTAAAAACTTAAGTCTCAATACTTAATATCTTTTCTATCGATGATTCCCTTATTTTAGAATCATATTTATTCTCATTTCAGAACAAACATTCTTTATCCATTCAACATTTTAAACTATACATAACTACCAATTACATTTAACCAAACTATCAATCATAGATTTATACCATTTCTAATTCAAGGAAATGTATTCATTTTGCACATCGTTCAATCTTCATCATCCGTATAGCAAGTAATATCGCTTAACATCATTAACCTGCAAAAAGTTTGTGTTTGCAAGATTGAGCTCGACAGCCCAACAAATTTAACAGTCTATCATGTTTCACATAGCACACAATTCCATATGCACTATATTTCCTTTACTATGCATATCCGCATGCAACATATATTATTTACTATGTATATCCTACATGCATCAATAATTCCTTATAAAGCATACATTCATGCATTATACATTTTTAATTTATCGAGTTACATCATACAACATGTGCTATCACATATCACATATAAATTGAGTTCCATAACCCAATTAACTTAGTCATATTTTGACTTTAACAATTCATAAAGCATGGTATGTAACTCACCACATAATCACATTTAATCCACAAACATAATAGAACTGAAAAACTTGCCTCGATCCATAGTTCATTAGCTATATTATTCGCATCCAATATTCCTTTTTCTTCCAGAATGAACGGATAGTGTATTGACATTTTTCAAATACCTCATCCATGCTTATATATGAATCTGTTGTCTGTATTTTATTGAACACAAAGATAAGCAAAAATAACTATACTTCATATTCAAATAAAGATAGTTTAATAACACCACCTCTCTATATCAGTTTCCGAAAAAAGAAAAAAAAAAAAGAAGCGTGAAATATTTTAACATAGCTTTAAAAATGTTAACACATTTCATTTTAATTTATAACCCACTACATGGATAAGTTATACTTATATATGTAAACTTATGTTTGCATAATGCTTTCATAGCTTCTCTAGTGCATTAATCCAATTTACGCTTTAAAGGCTTCAACACAACTTTATCATAACATTATGTTACGTTTTTAGTGGTTTATTATATCTTAAATAGTTTCATGCTCAAAATATTTCAAAACAGCCCAAGCAATATCAATACATTATGCTTTTGGTTTTATAATGTACTTTAAACCATTCATAACTCAATACATAAATACATCGTGCATTCTAACTTAACTCAAATTTAAATAGTTTATTTCTAATTTATTCAATTTATTGAATAAATTTATGATTTTATATATTAATTATAACTAACACATTAGTTTAATTTATTTTTTTTTCGTTTCATTTCTATCTGACATGAGTTTAGCTCCAAGAATGCAAAACAAAACAAACAGGCCAGCTATGCCCAGCTGACTGCTGCAGCATGGTGCTACCAGCAGCGCGCTTGCGCGCAGCTGCGGCTGCTAGCTTGCTACAGCACCATTCCAAAACTCGAACTTTGCTAATTTATATCTCCCAAACCAAGGATCCAATCACAACCAATTTTTTTATTTTTTTATTTTTTATGTTGTAGTTGGTATAACAACCTATTTTAAAAAAAAATACTAACGGGTTAAAACAAACACTTTAAACAAGCTTAGCAAGGGTTCAAAGTTGCTGTTGCAACTGTTTTACCACAAGAGCTAACTCCTTCGTAATTCACAAAACAGATTCAAATTTCAATTTTACTTGTTCAATCCACTTAAGTCACTTTATAAAACAGGTATGAAGAGTTTATAAATCTCAGGCTTGACCAAATTCCTTTATTCATGCCGACAGCCTCTATGAGGCATTAAATCAAACACAACACAAGCATCCATTTTTGGAACAGAGGTCATAGATGTTTATACATAAATAAACCCAGATTTCCTTATTTCTTCGCACAACAACAACTAAACTCCCTTCTAATTCACAGCTCACTTATCACAGTTCAATCATAACATTTTAATATAAAATTTTCAATTTGTTAATACTAAAATCAAACTAGAACTTACCTCTTATTTGATATATTCTTGCTTCAAGCTTGCTTTGGAATGAACTTGAATCCTTCCGTTGATAATATCTTGTTCTAATTCTTCTTTAATTCGGTTAATAGCTTTAGTCCTTAGAGAACTTGGGTGATGTTTTTGGCAAGAATTGCCGACTTTCTTGTTTTGGGTAGCATAAGAGTATGAGAATTGGGCATGAAATTTGGTTTGGGACGGAATGGTGGTGAACAGAGAAGAGAGTTAGGCGTGTAAACCTAGTTTTTTTTTTACTCTCTCAGACAAGGCTCAGCTCTCTTTCATTTAACAAATACATGCCTAGTGTCTCTCATAAGTCTTACCCAAATGACACCTCTTGCTTTCTTAATGACTCCGCACATGTGCACTAGTTTTTTTTTTCCTTCTAATTTAAAAGCTTGCAAATCACCCCCTTGCATATTCTCGGAATATTCTTTATTCCTTAGCATATTCCTTAAGATATTTTTTTTTAAGTTTTAAATATTTGGTTTTCAACCCTAAGGTTTTTGTAACTCGCACAATTCTCCATCTCTTATCTTTAGCTTGCTTTTGTTAAGTTATTTAATTATCCAATCTTAGTCACTTAACTTAATCAAATAAATTACTACATAAATCTCCTTAATTTATTTTACCCTCTTGAAATCATATAATTTACATAACTCATCTTTGATATATAAATTATATAAAATATAACATAACATACTCAAATTACATATTTATTTTATAATTGTAAAATAAATATGGTACACATAATTTCTTATGTAAATACAATTATTTACATACCCAAGATATTATAATATAATATCCTTACCTCATTATCATAAATTCAATTAAGAATTTATTTACTTTCTTAAGATATTACGTTAAAAATAATATTTTTTTTCTTTATTAAAATAATTCAACTCTAGAATTTATTTTAATATCATTTATGTAAAGTATACAATAATTCTTGTATACTAATTACTTTCTTTTCCCTTCTATAAATTATTTTCAACAATTTAACTGTAATAAATATAATAATATACTTACTACTTTAAAAACATATATACATTACATCCAATAATGTAATACATGATTTCTTCAATAAAAGGGTGGTTATACATTAAGTATATATTTAAGGCCACCAATTCACCACATTAAAATAATTTAATATTATAGATTATTTTAATTCTACCCATCTCATTTCCTTTAATAAAGTGCCCCTACAATTTATTTACATATAATAAATATAATCTACCAATATATTTATTAAGCATAAGCATCACATATTACATAGTTCATACCCACTTATGCAATATAATATCATACAATATATTATCTAATAAGAATTTTATTTATTTAATTCTTATTTAATATTACCCAAAAATTTGGGTTATCACATTCTTTCCCCCTTATAAGGATTCCGTCCCCGAAATCACAATACCGAATCATACTTAATCGGTTTAGATCTTATTCTTTCTCGTAACCTTATCGTTGAATCATTTCAACGTACCATTTCCTTATATTTTATATCACATATCTCCTTTCAATTATTAAATCATATAGATTTTTCTTAAAATTTTTAAATAAATCTTCTATTTTCACTCTAGGTTTTAAACTTTAACCCTTAATTTAATCATTTAAGATTTTTAAAATTTTCGGGTTGTCACACCCCCTCCTCTTCCTCCGCCTCCCTTCTCCTCCCCCCGCCTATGCCCCACTCCTCCATTTGCCTCCCACCGCCCTCCCCCTCCTCCCGCCCCCCCTTTATCCTCCTCCTGCCCCCGCCCCACCCCCTCCCTCTCCTCCGCCTCCCTTCTCCTCCACCCGCCGACTCCCCACCCCCTCCATCCGCCTCCCACCGCCCTCCCCCTCCTCCCGCTCCCGCCCCACCCCCTCCCCTTCCTCCGCCTCCTCCCGCCCCCTTTCTTCTCCTTCCCCAAATCGATCCAAGGTGGCCGTCGGTGAAGGCTTCGCCACTGGCAGCGGTGGAGGCCCCTCCACCACCCGTTGCCTCCCCTCAACCACCGGTCCATTCTCCAACTTCACCGGTAACCAAACATTCATACGTTGGTAACCAAGCAATCATACCAAGGTAACCAAACTTTCATACCAAGATAACCAAACATTTATACAAAGGTAACCAAACATTCATACCAAGGTAACCAAACATTCATACTAAGGTAACCAAACCTTCATACCAAGGTAACCAAACCTTAATATGAAGGTTTCCTTAATATGAAGGTTCGGTTACCTTGTTATGAAGGTTTGGTTACCTTGGTATGAAGGTTTGGTTACTTTGGTATGAAAGTTTAGTTACCTTGGTATGAAGGTAACCTATTCAGTTTTATTAAGTTACCAATTTATTTTGAATGTGATACAGTTGGTAACCAAACTTCATGCAGTTGGTTACCAAACCTTCCAATAAGGTAACCAATTCAGTTTTATTAAATTACCAATTTTATTTTGAATGTGATGCAATTGGTAGCCAAACTTCGTATAAAGGTAACCATTTTAATTTTTATGGGTAACCAAATCGTCAAAAAAAAATTCAAAATAGCAACTCCGGCGATATAGCGATGGCGGCGGCGATATAGCGGCGGCAGCGGGAGGCGGGGGAGGAAGATGATGAACAGTAACTCCTTTATAATTTTTTATTTTTAATTTCCTCATTTTGATTTGAATTTTGAATTATGAATTTGAAATTGTTGTTAGATCCAAAAGATTTGAATTTGAATTATTAGTTCTCCTTGATTTTAGGTTTCCTTATTTAATGTGAAATTGAATGGTTTGATTTTTTTGCACTTTTTTGTAATTATTTTGTGGATGCACTTTTTTTGTAATTACTTTATAATTGTTGTATAGTTCTGTAAAGGACTCTATTAAATATAGTTAATATGGTTTTGGTTTCTTAACTGACCCATAACTATTTTATGTAACCCGAAACCAACCCAAAACTATTTTTTGCCAGTTCTACTACCAACCTTCTCATTTACTATTCCCACAATTTCTAGTTATCTGTAATATTTTCCCCCTTTTAATGCACCGTTGGTAGATTTTCAAGATACTTTTTTCAAATTAAGCTAATAAAATACTAGTTCACATTCATTCTTATTTTTATTTTTAAGACTGAATTCAGTACAATTTCTTGTTCTTTTAAAATACTCCAACTATTATAAAAAAGTCTACATTCGTCCTATCACTTGTTTACAAAACTTGATAGACTAAAATACAATAAAGGGTATTGATATTTTGAGCCAATTATAACTCATTAATTGAAGCGTTAACTAAAATTTCGACGGTCACAATTATATCTTAACCTTCTCATTTTTCAACCCATTTTTTAATCATATTATTACTTAATTAATTTAATTATGACGTTCACAATTTCATTTTTCAAAAGTTCTGTTAAGAAGTCAAAACATCATAAAATGCTTAGTGATTATATATACATAATATATCTAATAATAATATTAATAATTTCTATTTAATAATTTAAAATTTAAAATATGAGTTGACCTATATTTGAACCATAACTATAAGTTCCAACCCACACAATCCATATTAAACATAGTTCATATGATTTTAGTTCTTAAATGAAACCATAACCAAATTTTATAAACAAAAATAAACCCATAATCATATTTTGTCGGGCCTAATTACATCTTAACCAAATATTAAATCAATCACAGTACAAATGAATGACTGAAATTAATTCACTCTGTCCTCACAAACCCAAGAGCCAATTAAAACAGTTAACACATATACCTATGCTAGGGCAAAATAGAAAATAAATTTATACTCTGTCATCATATTTGACTATTGATGTGTTAAAATTATGTACTGCAAATGCACAGTGTCGAATTGAAGAACTAGCAAGTACAGGTCGAACCCACAGAGACTAGATTAATTTTAATATTTCCTTAATATCTATTTTAGGCGAATTAGAAATAAAGATTGAGAATTGTTTAAAAAGAATATGAAAACTAATAATGAGGAAACAATCTAGGAATCCGAATCAATTAAACAATAAACATAACATATAATTCATTCTCTTATATTTTTATAACTCAACTATGATTTTGATCTCACTTCCATTTAATTTAGTAATTTTACAATTAATGTGAGCAAGCATAGATTATGAAAATTTAAGCATTAACTATAACCCATCAAAACTTCTTTGAGCAAACATGGATTGTGAAAAACTCATGTCTTAACAATAATCTATCAAAATCCCTTAATTAATTTAAATCACATAACAACTATAAAACGAAGGTATTTCAATAACGAAACTTGAAGGCGAAATCAATTAAACATAAAAGTATAAATAATAGAAGAGATAAAAAATATTATCAAAAATAATTATTTAATTTCATCTTCATCCTAGATTAAAGAAATTAACTAGGCATGAAAATAATTAAACTAACTAAAATAAAGAAGAAGTAATTAAAGATGAAAAATAAAAAAGAAAACTTCTTTTAATTCACGATCATCCAACGAACGTACAATGAATAAGTAATTTAATCTACCCCTACTCCTAACCTAAACTAATACAATCTCCTAATACTCCTCTCTAAAACAGATAACTATTTATAGAAAAAATAAATTTGTGCCCTAATTTAAATTCATTGATTTTGGACACTTTTTTTCCTTTTCCATGTTGGTTTCAACTTCCTAGTGGAAATCAACTTCTCAAAGAGATCTTCTAGATACACTTTCGTTTCTCTTGTTGGATTTGACTTGCACACCAAGATTATTCCACCTCTTTTCTTATGTTGTAGGATTCTTCTTGGATATTTCCTTATTAAATATCGCTTGATCACCAAGATTTTGATTTTATTGCAACAAATATTAAATCTTACAAAATAAAAAAAAACATATTAATTAAATAAACTAATATTATTAAAAGAACAAAATTAAGGATAATAAAATATATGAATTATGTGTCTATCAAATACCCCCATACCTAGCTTTTGCTCGTCTTCGAGTAAAGTAAAAACAAAAACTATACTACCCATTTTCGTAGGAAACACGATTACACTTAGCATGTGCAACAAGCCTTTAAACCCCAAGGTTACCCTAAGTGGACGAGTTGTATCTTGTGAGGGTTTGCAGTGAATATACCCACAAAATTCAAAAATATTTTTGGGTTCAACAGATTATAAAATTAAAAGAAAAAATCTAAATATCAAAGGGCATTATACATAAGCAAAATTAAATTTAAAAACACACTTTCTCCTTATCAAAAATACTCAATCTTCATTTTCGACACCATCCTTCATTAAATTAATTTCATATGATGCATGGATGTGTATATGATGTGACTCTTAGTGGGAATTTTTACAATGAAAATAAGCAAACTCATTTTTCTTTTTCTTCTTTTTTTTTCCATTTTTTTTCTTAACTTGTGCAATGTCTTGTTTTCTTAGGTTTTTCAGAGTTATTGCAAGTGCACAATGTCGAATTGAAAAACTGGCAAGTACAGGTCGAACCCACAAAGCCTAGATTAATTTTAATGTATCCTTAATATATATTTTAGGCTAATTAGACATAAAGATTGAAAATTGATTAACTAGAATATGAAAACTAATAATGAGGAAGCAATCTAGTAATTCGAATCCATTAAATAGTAAACATAACATATAATTCAATCTTTTCTATTTTTATAACTCAACTATGATTTTGATATTCCTTCCCTTTAATTTAGTAATTTTACAATTAACATGGGCACGCATAGACTATGAAAATTTAAGGATTAATTATAACCCATCAAAACTTCTTCGAGTAAGAATGAATTATGAAAAACTCATATTTAAACAAAAATCTATCAAAACCACTTAATTAATTTAAAATCACATAAGAGCTATAAAACGAAGGTATTTCAATAACGAAACATGAAGGCGAAATGAATTAAACATAAAAGCATAAATAATTGAAGAGATGAAAAATATTAACATGAATAATTATTTAATTTTATCTTCATCCTAGATTAAAGAAATTAGCTAGACATGGAAAATAATTAAACTAACTAAAATAAAGAAAAGAAGAAGATTAAAAATAAATAAGAAAACTCCTTTTAATTTACGATTATCCAACGAACGTACAATGAAGAAGTAATTTAATCTACTCCTACTCCTAATATAAACTAATACAATACCTAATACTCCTCTCTAAAACAAGAGACCTATTTATAGGAAAAATAAATTTGTGCCCAAATTTAGATAGATAGACTTTCTTTTCTCTTGTTGGATTCAACTTGAACACCAAGATTGTTCCACCTCTTTCCTTCTATTGTAGGATTCATCTTGGATATTTCCTTATATGAATAAGAGCATTAAGTATCCCTTGATCACCAAGATTTTGACTTTATTGCAGCAAATAATAAATCCTACAAAATAAAATAAACATATTAGTTAAATAAACTAATATTATTAAAAGGACAAAATCAGGGATAATAAAATGTATGAAAATCACACTTTCACCTTATCAAAAATACTCAATCTTCATTTTAGACACCATCCTTCATTAAATTAATTTCATATAATGCATGCACGTGTATATGATGTGACTCTTAGTAGGGATTTTTACAATGAAAATAAGCAAACTCATTTTTCTTTTTCTTCTTTATTTTTATTTTTTTCTTAACTTGTGCAATGTCTCATTTTCTTAGGCACCATCCTTCATTAAATTAATTTCATATAATGCATGCACGTGTATATGATGTGACTCTTAGTAGGGATTTTTACAATGAAAATAAGCAAACTCATTTTTCTTTTTCTTCTTTATTTTTATTTTTTTCTTAACTTGTGCAATGTCTCGTTTTCTTAGGCTTTTCAGAGTTACTGCAAGTGCACAGTGTCGAATTGAAGAACTGGCAAGTACAGGTCAAACCCATAGAGACTAGATTAATTTTAATGTATCCTTAATATCTATTTTAGGCGAATTAGAAATAAAGATTGAAAATTGATTAACTAGAATATGAAAACTAATAATGAGGAAGCAATCTAGTAATTCGAATCCATTAAATAGTAAACATACCATATAATTCAATCTCTTCTATTTTTATAACTCAACTATAATTTTGATCTCCATTCCCTTTAATTTAGTAATTTTACAATTAACGTGGGCAATCATAGACTATGAAAATTTCAGGATTAACTATAACTCATCAAAACTTCTTCGAGTAAGCATGGATTATGAAAAACTCTCATATCTTAACAATAATCTATCAAAACCTCTTAATTAATTTAAAATCACATAAGAGCTATAAAACGAAGGTATTTCATTAACGAAACATGAAGGCGAAATCAATTAAACATAAAAGCATAAATCATTGAAGAGATGAAAAATATTAACATGAATAATTATTTAATTTCATCTTCATCCTAGATTAAAGAAATTAGCTAGACATGGAAAATAATTAAACTAACTAAAATAAAGAAAAGAAGAAGATTAAAAATAAATAAGAAAACTCCCTTTAATTTACGATCATCCAACGAACGTACAATGAAAAGTAATTTAATCTACTCTTTCTCCTAACCTAAACTAATACAATACATAATACTCCTCTCTAAAACAAGAGACCTATTTATAGGGAAAATAAATTTGTGCCTAATTTTAGATTCATTGAACTTGGACACTTTTGTTCTTTTTTTTCCATGTATATTTCAACTTTCTAGTGGAAATCAACTTCTCAAAGAGATCTTTTATAGATAGACTTTCTTTTCTCTTATTGGATTTGACTTGCACACCAAGATTGTTTCACCTCTTTCCTTCTGCTGTAGGATTCTTCTTGGATATTTTCTTATATGAATAAGAGCATTAAATATCGCTTGATCACCAAGATTTTGACTTTATTGCAGCAAATATTAAATCCTACAAAATAAAATAAAATATATTAGTTAAATAAATTAATATTATTAAAAGGACAAAATTAGAGATAATAAAATGTATGAAAATCACACATTCATCTTATCAAAAATACTCAATCTTCATTTTAGACACCATCCTACATTAAATTAATTCTATATGATGTGTATGCATGTGTATATGATGTGACTCATAGTAGGGATTTTTACCATGAAAATAAGCAAACTTATTTTTCTTATTTTTTTTCTTCAGTTTTTTTATTTTTTTTCTTGACTTGTGCAATTTCTCGTTTTCTTAGACTTTTTCAGAGTTACCCATGTAACGAGCATTGGACCAATGACTCACAAACCAGTTGGCTTTAAGGCACTAGGTGTAGAGACACCCCTAAGGGTTTACTAACTCGAGTAACAAAGACCACAAAATTAGACTAGTCATGCTGCTTTTATCTATCACACTTTTCAGTTGAATATCGATGCTTCTTGAGACTTGGAATACCCAGTTATTTCTTTCAATGGACATTGAAGCAGTTTTTTTTTTTTTCAATTTCTTTCTTTTTTTCTTGAAATTACTCGAATCATAGTTTATATCCACAACTAAGAGTTAGTGTAAATGTGTAGTACAAAAATGCATAGGAATTCAATTTTATTTCAGATGGTGTTTTGAACTAAGATTTTGTATTCAACCAAAGGTTCAAGAGTTCTAAATCTTTTAATCTTACTCATGAGTTTTGCTCCACAAATATTAATTAGAGTTAATCCAACTCATAAAAAGTCAAACAAAATTTAAAATTTTCATTTTTTTTGTATTTTTATAATATTTTCCTAAAAAAAATATAATGCAACAATACAAACAAACTCCCCCCATACCTAAATCATGCATTGTCCTCAATGTATGCAAATGAAGAAAAGAAAACAAAGATGTGAAAGAATTGTACCTTGTATGTGGGGTATTTGTTATGCAAGAAAATGTGGTGAGAAGGAAAACAAATGTACATACCTAAGAATTTTATATATCCTAAAAAATGTGACTAAAAATGAATAATACAAATGGGTAAGTGAGTGTGAACTTTTCATTATTTTCAGAAGGTCTAGAAAATTGAAAATAGTCAGAATTTTCATTAGAATTATGCTTAAAGTCTACCTCAAGAAAACTTTCACTAACATATTCAAAGGATGGAAAAATTGGCTCAAATACATGTTTTAGTTTAGTTGATTTATTTGTAGTGGATACAAGCTCATTAACCTTATCTAAATATTCAGATTCATTCCAATTTTGGTCAAGGTGATTTAAGAAAAAATCAATTGGGTCTTTTTCAATCAAGAGTTTATTTTTAATTATTTCTTGGGTTATTGACAACTCTTGGATCATGTTTACTTTAATGGGTTGGTTCAAAAAATTACTAGGTGGATTTTTAGGAATAAGTCTTTCAAGGGTATGGAGCTTCAGACTTATAGACTTTTTCAACCGACTCATTAAATGTGACTTGATCAATTTTAGACATAGACTCATAATTTTTAGACTCCTCAAATTCTCTTGACTCAAATTGTGTAGAGTTAAATCCATAATTTTCATTTTCCTTATTATTTCCACAACCATCAAAATTTTTAATTTAACCTCAGAGTTACTAAAAAATTCACCCATCTCGTGTTCATTTATTATGGTGGCTAATCGACTCATTTGAATTTTTAAACGAGATATAGTTTGATCCATGCTAAATTGATTTTCCATTAAAACTTCCATAGTTTTCTCTAAGGCACTAAGTCTTTCCTCTTCTTCATTTGATAATTCTTGTCAATATTAAGGTTCTGGATCTGGATCCGGATATGGATATGGATATGAACTTAGATAAGAATTTTCATACGTTGGAAAAAATTGATTTACTTGGTGTGCATTAAAATTTCCACAAGGTTCTTGATTTCAAGCAAAATTAATATTCCAACTATAATAAGAATCTATCTTTCTATAAATCACAAAATAAATGAACAACTAACCACAAAAGTCACACAAAAAATAAAAAAAAATAAAATAAGAATCCTAATTCTACGGTTAACCTAAATAAAATCTAGATAACTACTAACTGTTCCAAGTTACACCTTAAGGTCCACAAAATTTGAAATTAATCACACCACTAGCCAGGTAAGTGTAATAAAGGTGGGAGCATCTCCGTGGGTACGGTGATTATTTGAATAATCACACATCTTTTAGGCGTTTGCCTTTTGAACATCTTGCCTAGACACCAATAGTTTGAATAATCTATTATGATGGAACAGTGAGAAATGTCCGCAGTAATTCAATTAACTTTACTATTCGAGTATGGGACACAAACAAGAACTACACAACCCAATTTTTTTAGCTGTCGAGGAACCTGTTGTAGTAGTAGCTGCAACTGCTATGTCAAATCCTGCATACAAGGTAGATGACGAAACCGAGGATGTTCCCGATTTCATGGAGAGGTGGACCACAACTAGCTTACACTTCTCAAGGAGTACTGGGGACAAACTTTATCGACGACGACTATCAAGATTGTAATCTACTTCTTACACTTGGCGTGAATATCGATGATGATGTCAAGGTAATTTTGTCATGAATTTAGATTTATGCACGCATGTATGTTTAGTTACTAATTATGGTTCTTCTATTGTATCTTTTCTTCAGGAAGTTGTTTCTCTTTGCATGAGATCTATAAATATGATTGGTAAGCATTTCTAATCGTAATCTACTTCTTACACTTGAGTTGTTTGATGTCAAAGGCAAACGTCCATAATTATAATTTTAGATTCAATATATAGGTTTATATAAATTTTAGTCGCTCGAGCGATTTGTTTATTGTGTTGGTTAATTTAATTAGTTTTGGTGATTTATATATACTGCTGTGTGTTGATGGGATATAAAGCAGGTACAAACAGGTGTAAATTTTTTGGGAAATCCACAAAACAGGCAAATTTTTTTTATTCCTGTTAATCAACGACCGCATATGGTCGCTGATACGTATCAGCGACCGTGTGTGACTTGGCAATATCAGCGACCGTTAATGATTGCTAATATTGGTCGCAGACACGTGGCCCACGTCAATAATGGACGTGACTCAGCTTAGCGACTGATAGCGGTCGCTATGTGTCGATCGCTGATTTTCGGTCGCCGAAGTGCACTTAGCAACCAGATAATGTGCGACCACGATCTGCGACCGATCCCGGTCGCAGATGGGCGGTCGCTGATAGGCCTATTTTTTATAGTGTACCATATATAGTAGACACGTTGTCTTCTTATCATGCCAACCATCCTCCCATGTAATTATTCACGTTGGGGCCTAATGCTGTTGCTGTTGTTATTGGATCAGTCTGGTACATATAAATTCAGCTAGCAATTCAATTAATATCCAATCAACTTTTCACTTAATTAGGCTTGATATGCTATAGTAATGGGTTACCAGAGTACTGTACGCTTTTGTTCTCGTTTTCTCTTCTAATTCTCTCACCACTGTTACCATTTGAGCAACTAATGTGTATAGACTTTACATACTCTGAACTGTATAACATCTTTTTCCAATTCCCAAGGGAAAAAATCACTCTTAATAAGGATTTTCAACAGATAATTAATAATTAATATATTTGTCCTGAAACATTTTTAGGGAGCTAGCTTATCCAATTTGTAATGTGGGTTCACAGTGACCAAGGGATGGTAGAAGCCATCACCCTGAGGAACATGAGATTGTCGGCCATACCCCATATCTTGTGCATTTGGATTCCATTGGAGCGAGCTTACATGGTGTTCTTAACCACTGCAAATAGACTAATGAGAAAATTTGGGGTAGCGAAGTAAAAAGAAGGGAGAAATTAAAAAAAATATTTATTTTTACCTTTTGTAGCATTTCAATAAACAGTTAATGTGCGTCTTCCCACACCAGCTTCAAGTATCCAAAAAACAAAAAAAATTATGAATTCACATTCATCATCTAATCTGATGAACCCAAACAAAACTCAATTATAATATCATTAACCTGCAGAAAGACTAATAAATAGAAAATGTTTAAGAGTTACTACCTTTGGATGTTTCATCCTCAGCCCTGAACCTAATGACTTCAGTGGGGAAGACCTCAAAGTTAAATTAACCAAAACTCTAAACGATCTTTCTACCCACCTACCTTCTTTTTCACCTCTTCCTCTCCTCTGTGCTTCTGGAATGGTGTTTGTTTCTTTTAATTGAGAAAGAACTCATCTTTCATCAAACCACCAAAAACATCCAGAATTGCACACTAAAAACCCTTATCGCAAATTACTCATACTATGCATCAAATTTCAGAACACACATCATATCATCTAAAATAAACTACAACGACTATATGCACAATCCAACGCAATAGGAGTCGTCAAATCAATAACTACATATAAATGATACAAATTCAAAAAAAAAGAAGTAAAAATAAACAATTTACAATTATGTAAAACTATTTAATTTCATGTACATATTAGTAAAATAAGAAAACTTTTAATTCAAGTATGAGATCTCCGGAACAATGAATGAGGAGATGATGATAAAAAATAATGGATCTTATATTTTACCTGAAGAGGGAAAAAAACAGGTCTGTTCACTCCATGGAGTTTTTCTCTTCTTCGTTTCAATCACTGTTTCGGCTGTTAACCCTATTCAAAGAAGGGGACGGATTACTCGAGAACTGAAGGGGAATCACCAAAAAATGGCGTAAATGGGTCCAGTTAGTGGTTAATATGGGAGGGGTGAAGAGATTAAAAGTGGAAGAATAAGACAAAGAGGAAGATGAAGCGGAAGAGGAATAGGAGTTGAAAATCTGAAGAGATTGCGACGATTGAAAGGATTCTTCAAAGGTCGATATTATAATAGGAAGAGGAAGATGTCGATTGTCGATTGAATGGAAGAAGCTGAAGTTATTGAAGAGGAGGAAGTGAAGAGTAACAGATCGTTTATGGCTGATGATTAAGAGGAAGAGGAAGAGGAAGAAATTAGCCCAACTGGGTAAATAACTCACTGAAATTGAAAAATTAACTCTAATTGATTAAGAGTCGACCCCAAATTGGGATCGCCGCCTTTGCTGATAAGGTATCGATAAGGAAGGATGGATTAGGGTGAGATTATTATTAATTTCTATTTATTCCATTTATATAGGTACATTGCAATTATAATTCCACTAAAAACTTTCACAATGAATGTCATGACTATATAAAGAATGTAAATTATGTTTAGTTTTTCCCTTTAATATATGCATTAAATATCAAATAAATAACTGCAATATGGGGTTAATGCAACTGTTGTGCTCAGTGTTATTTGTTTGCGAAAACATCTTAAATTTAGATATAATTTTTATGATAATATTGTCATATCATCAACTTTAGTAGCAATTTACTTGGTAATTTATCTTTAATCTAATACATAAAGAAGTCGGAGTGTCATTGTGTCAACAATTTTTGAAGTCTAGCCATTTGGCTTTCAAAGTCCTTACACTTTTATAAGTGCCTTTGTGCCTTTTTGAGTTCCAAAAAATGCGCTTAAACTTTTATAATAATTTCCGTTTTATTCTTATAACTTCAATGTTACTTATCTTCTTTTTGTAACTTGTAAATGTGAGTATCTTACTAAATATCTTCAAACTTTTAACTTTATAGAATTGTCTTTCAAAATTAAATTTTAATTTTTAAAATTAAAAACATGATATAAATTACGCCTCATTAGCCAGGATCAGATTGTTCATGTCGTGGATGGAATCCCTCAAGGTAGCTTGCGAATTCATTGCGCCTCAGGAGATGATGATCTAGGTTATCATAATCTATATAATGGGCAAGAATTCATGTGGTCATTTAATCGTGATTTTTTTGGTCGTACTCTTTATTTCTGCCATTTTTGGTGGGGAACACAAAACAAGAGGTTTGATGTCTTCAATTGGTGGACTGATAAGATATATACGTATTGGCTAGCAAAGCCTGATGGTTTTTATTATGCTGAAAATAATGCTCCTTTTCCTACTAATAATTAGTCCAATTAAATTTTTTGCTCCATTGATGATCACTAGGAAAAGGGGCATTATGATCAGAATAATAAAAGCCATCAGGCTTTGCTAGCCAACACGTATATTGTTCATCAGTCCACCAATTGTAGACATCAAACCTCCGGTTTTGTGATCCCCGCCAAAAATGGCAGAAAAAAAGAGTACGATCAAACATATCAGGATTAAATGACCACATGAATTCTTGCCCATTATATAGGTTATGATAACCTAGATCATCATCTCCTGTGGCGCAATGAATTCGCAAGCTACCTTGAGGGATTCCATCCACAACATGAACCTCGTACTCACCTCTGGCATTTGCTGTTAGAAAAATAGCGAGGGAAAAAAGAAAGAGACTTTTCATCGTATAAATACTAATTTTTTGCAATGATAAATTTATGATTTCTATTGATTCATCAGTACGGATTTATATAGAGATTGGAGAGCCTAAAAATGGTAACTTCATGATTACGTAGATTTGATACTTAAACGCCATAATGTAAGAAAGTCATAAAACTAATTTATTTTTAATAAATTATAGGCCTAAATATGGATTAATACCTTACCCTGAACTTTTAATAATTTTTCACTTTAGGAATTGTTTTCTCAATTTTTTCAATTAAGCGATTAAACTTTTAATTTTTTTCCACTTTGGGATTGTCTTATCAATTTTTTCAATTAGGAAATTAAACTTTTAATTTTTTTTCACTTTGGGGATTGTCTTCTCATTTTTTTTCATTAAAAGATTAAACTTTTAATTTTTTCTTATTACGTTTAAATTGATAGTGCCACATAAGAAAATTGATGACATGACAACGACACATGACTAAAAAAATACTTTTGTGTAATATTATGGAAGAACTTTGAAATGTAAGTCTAAATTATGATTTAGGCTAAGCGGGAAGTAAACCAAAATGTATTGGTTTCCAAAAGCCGAGTAGTAGGGCAACGTTATGCTACGTTGTTTTGAACTATATAAGACAAGAGTAATAAAGATTAATTAAAAATGATTTAAGATGTCTTAAGTTATAAAACGTGATCATGGGACTTTAGAATTAAAGTCTAAACTATGAACGAAGCTAAAAGAGAAATATATCGGGGTGTGTAAAGTTAAGTACGTTGTGTTGAATTATAAAACTCGAACATCGTGATCGAATTATGAAATAAGCTAAGATAAACTAAAATAAACCAATATTTGGGGTCAGTACTTGACTAATTGGTATGTTCAACCTTAATGATATATGTAGGTCGTTTGGAGAGCAATATAGTGTAAGTTTTAAAGTAGTGCTTAAGACAAGTCTCTAACTCTTGTATAAAAAACTTTATGTTATGCAAGTTTTCTAAACTTACTCGAATTTTATTGAGCAAGTTTTTAAATTTTGTTTAATTTGTGATATTAAGCAAGTTTTCTAATTTCATTCACAATGTTGAATAGAATGCAAATATTGCATGATCTTGTATGTATTTTTTGTGTGTGCAAAGCATGTGTTTAAACTGTGGAAATTTCATTAGCTATATGAAATTCATTGTATGATTTGTGTAAAAGAGTTATTAGCCATTCGATTTGGCTTAACTCAATTGTTGAACTATTCTGAATAAAATATATATTGTTGGAGAAGTTATCGGTGATAATTCTAGGAAGTATGTTAATTTTGTGCCAATCAAATATTTGGGAATATATATGATGGTGTTATCTTGCATTTTGTGCAAGAATGTGCTATGAGCAAAAGATATTGTTGTATGTGTTAAGTATGCTAGATGAGCAGTTAGAGATAAGATTGCACCCCATGCGATAGGGTGGTTGTTGATGGTTATTCACAAGATTCCACACCTACGTGCAAACTTGAGAAGATAAGTTCTAAGAAGTGGAACTGTTTAAGATGGTAAATTTTGTGGAATAGCGAATGATGTGAAGAAGTGAGTTGATATTAGTAATTTCGACTAGTCAAATGTTACGGTGTTAACTAAGTTTAAGTTGCGAGTATAGTCACATGCTTTTTAACTGTTGACGTGTATTAATTGAGTAGAAAACCTCTTTTATATTGGCAGAGGTTTAAGATGAGTGATAGACACATAATTAATACATTTTATATTCCTATATTCATTATTTTATATGCTTATTTTATTTAAATAATATATTTTGTTTTGTTTTGTAGGAAATAACATTTATTTTTGATCTTGGGGAGCAAATAAAGGATTTATATCCAACTTTTAAAGATGGAAAAGGACTCTTGGAGGATTGCCATTTAGAGATTGAAGTCAAGGAGGAAAGCAAAGGATAAAAGGGAACAAGAGAGACCAAGTTCAATGTATCTAAATTAGGGCACAAATTTATTTTTCCAATAAATAGGTATCTTGTTTTAGAGAAAAGGAGATAATGAATTATATTAGTTTAGGTTAGGAGTAGGAGTAGATTAAATTACTTCTTCATTGTACGTTCGTTGGATGATCATTAATTAAATGGATTTCTTCTTCTTCTACTTTATTATAGTTAGTTATTTTATTTTTCATGTCTAGCTAATTTTTTATATCTAGAATGAAGATGAAATTAAATAATTATTCATGATAATATTTTTCATTTCTTCTATTATTTATGCTTTTATGTTTAATTGATTTCGCCTTTATGTTTCGTTATTGAAATACATTCGTTTTATAGTTCTTATGTGATTTTAAATTAATTAAGAGGTTTTGATAGATTATTGTTAAGATATGAGTTTTTTATAATCCATGTTTACTTGAAGAAGTTTTGATGGGTTATAGTTAATCCTTAAATTTTCATAATCTATGCTTGCTTATGTTAATCGTAAAATTGCTAAATTAAAGGGAAGGGAGATCAAAATCATAGTTGAGTTATAAAAATAGAAAAGATTGGATTATTTATTATGTTTATTATTTAATGGATTCGAATTCCTAAATTGCTTCCTCATTATTAATTTTCATATTCTAGTTAATCAATTCTCAATTTTTATTTCAAATTCTCCTAAAATAGATATTAAGGATACATTAAAATTAATCTAGTCTCTGTGGGTTCGATCTGTACTTGTCAGTTCTTCAATTGACACTGTGCACTTGCAGTTACATATTTTTATCATATCAAGTTCTTGGCGACGTTATCGGGGACTAGACTTAATTTTATATTCATTAATTTTTATTTATTCGAGTTAGTTTTTTCTTCTAATATTATTATTTATTATTTATATTTTTTTTTGGATTATCGAAGCGGATCATCGGTGCGGAAAAACAAGATTATTGTTGCGCTATTCTTGGTATTTTGTATCTTAACTCAAAAAAAAATAGTTGCTTAATTTTTTTTTCTTCATATTTTTCAGTTTGCATTGTTAGTTCGAAAACTAATTGTCGCATTCATACATTCACTCACATAGAACACATCATGTTTAGGTTTTTATTATTTCTTTATTTATTTATTGTCAAATATAAACTATGGTGATTGCTTGAGGATTGAGGTACGTCAAAATTTCTCTTTCTTTCGTAATTCACGTAGTTTTAGGACACTTTAGTTGTTTATATTTATTTTTTATTTTTGTACATTCTCATTTGTAGTCTAACATTAAGGGCACAATCTGTAACAAGATAAGGTGGGGATTTCATCACCCTTCCTTAGCCCACAAACCACCCATTCATTTTGCATAACATTGACTTAATAAAATCAAGTAGACGTTAATACCTAGGACTCTCGAGCTCAATTAGGACAAGGGACTCCAAGAGGAGAGTAAATTTTAAATTAATCAAACTACTGGTGTCTAGGTAAGTGGTTCAAAAGGTAAACGCCTAAAGAACGTGTGGTTATTCAATTAGTCACCGTAGCCACGAAGAGACTCCCACCTTTCTTACACTTACGTGGCTAGTGGTGTGATTAATTTTGAATTTGGTGGACCTTTAGGTGTAACTTGGAACAGTTAGGAGCTGTCTAGATTTTATTTAGGTTAACCGTAGAATCAGGATTTTTATTTTGTTTTATCTTATTTATTTAGTTTTTTTTTAATTTTTTAATTTTCTTTTGTTTGTGTGACTTTCTTGGTTAGTTGTCTATTTGTTTTGTGATTTGTGGAAAGATGAACTATTATTATAGTTGGAGTAATAATTTTGCTTGGAATCAGGAACCCTATGAAAATTTTAATACACACCAAGTAAATCAATTTTTTCCAACTTATGAGAATTCTTATCTAAGTTCATATCCATATCCATACCCATATTCGGATCTAGAACCTCAATATCCACAAGAATTATCAAATAAAGAATAGGAAAGACTTAGTGCCTTAGAGAAAGCTATGGAAGTCTTAATGAAAAATCAATTTAGCATGGATCAAATTATATCTCGTCTAGAAATTCAAATTAGTCGATTAGCCACCATAATAAATAAACAAGAGGTGGGTGAATTTTTTAGTAACTCTGAGGTTAATTTTGAAAATATTGATGGTTGTGGAAAAGATGAGGAAAATGAAAATTTTGTGTTCAATTCTATATAGTTTAAGTGAAGCGAATTTGAGGAGTCTAAAAATTATGAGTCTATGCCTAAAATTGATTATGTCACATTTAATGAATCAGTTGAAAAAGTCTATAAGCCTAATGCTCCATACTCTGAAAGACTAATTATTCCTAAAAAACCACCTAGTGATTTTTTGGACCAACCCATTAAAATAAACATGATCCAAGAGTTGTCCATGACCCAAGAAATAATTGAAAATAGACTCTCGATTGAAAAATATCCAATTAATTTTTTCTTAAATCACCTTGACCAAAATTGGAATGAATCTGAATATTTAGATAAGGTCAATAAGCTGCTGAGATCCACTACAAATAAGTCAACTAAAGTAGAACATGTATTTGAACTAATTCTTCCATCCTTTGAACATGTTAATGAAAGTTTTCTTGAGGCAAATTTTAAGCATAATTGTGATGAAAATTCTGACTATTTTCAATTTCCTAGACCTCCTGAAAATAATGAAAAGTTCACACTCACTTGCCCATTTGTATCATTCATTTTTAGTCACATACTTATTAGGATTTATGAAATTCGTAGGTATGTACATTTATTTTTCTTCTCACCACATTTTCTTACAGAATACATGCCCCACATAAAAGGTATAATTTTTTAATATCTTTGTTCTCTTTTCTTCATTTGCATACATTGAGGACAATGCATGATTTAGGTATCGGGGAGTTTGTTTGTATTATTGTATTAGATTTTTTTTCTTTAGGAAATTATAGTAAAAAATTGAAAAAACGAAAAAAATTAAAAATTTTGTTTGACTTTTTATGAGTTGGATTAATTCTAATAAGTGTTTATGGAGCAAAACTCATAAGTAAAATTAAAAGACTTAGAACTCTTGAACCTTTGATTAGATACTAAATCTTAGTTTGAAATATCATCTGGAATAAAATTGATTCCATAAGCATTTTTGTACTTCATGTTTGCACTAATTCTTAGTTGTGGGGTATAAATTATGATTCGAGTAATTTCAAAAAAAATGGAAAGGAAAAAAAATGAAAAAAACCAAGTTGAAAAAATGAAAAAGAATAAAAAATTATTGCTTCAATGTCCATTGAACAAAATAACTGGGTATCTAAGCCTCATGAAGCATCGATATTCACGCTGAAAAGTATGATGGATATAAGCAGTTTGTGTAAGACCCCGAATTTTATAAATAAAGATTTAATTTTCTTTATATATTATTTCGAAATAGTAAGGTGTTGATTTGATAAATGTAAAAAGTTGTGGGTGAAATGTATAAATATTTTAAAATGAGCAAGTGGTTATAAAATATTCATTGTTGTCGGGGAATATTCGTGGAATATTCTTGTTGTCGGAGAATATTCGTACGACGGCGCAGCTATTTGTGGGCCCCACAACGGAATAACTGTCAGATATAGAAAGCGACAGAAATAACCTTTTTATAAATAACGGCGTAGTTGTTACCGTTAGTACTATTGAAATACCCGGTGGTTAAAATACAGTAATACGCGGTGTTGCACAGTAGCACACGGTATTGCACAGTATTTTGAATTATTGATTCTTACGTCAGAAGGCACTTACTCAATAATTGTTACAATAATTATTGTTCAATATTTTATATTATTGACTCAATAATTGCATGATATTTTATGGGTTCAATAATTGCTATGTTGATATTTTATATCAATAATTGCTACGTTGCTATTTTATATGATTGATTCAATAATTGCTACAGTTGATATTTTGTATTATTGATTCAATAATTGTCACTGCACATTATTTCACATTATCAAATCAATAATTCATATTATTTGAATAATATTATTAGATAGCATTATTGGCAATGTCTAAGGAAGTTCTTTCGAGGAAAGGGGTTAGGTTAATCTAATTGCGCGCCAGTAAGGAGAAATTCTTATTGGAAAGCCCCCTCTTTCTTGGGAACGACTTGGTTGTCAATATTGTAGTTCTGTAATATTATTTGTGAATAATTAATTATTGATTTATATGATAAGGAAATATTTATTTTGTGGATTTAAAAGAAGGAATTAGTGTTGATGTGTTTTTATCAGTATTTTGGTGTGAAAAATAATCCGTTTGTGGAGTTCAGCTATTTTCGATTGGGAATTTGGAAAAACTTCCTTCTACAAAGTTGTAGAGAATTAAATTTCCTATAAAAAGAATATAGAATTCGTATTTTTCTGACAAAAGGGCTATTTATTATGAATTATTGAAGTTTCGAAAAATAAATATTTTTTTAATGGGAGGTGGGCCCCACCGGTGGCTGGTGGCTGATGGCTTTTGGCTGGAGGCGGAATTTTTTTTAAAAAAATATTATTTTATTAAAAAGTCTACTTTGGCATCCTAAGCTTTTTCTATAAATAGGGTGCTTATGTTAGAATTGAAAATCACACCAGAATCAGAAGTTTTCTCTCTCTATAATATTGAGCGTATTTAGATACTTTGAGTGTTACTATTCAGTGCAAGTTTCCTTCGGTATTATATTCGATATTCTAGTCAGAAGTACTATTCTTTTGAGGTAAGGGATGTTATTTTTTTTCGTAAATGATGTTAATCTTTTCAATATCATTATACCAAAATATTGGCATGGATTTTATTATGAAATTCTTATTTTTTCCGTCGGGGTTACTATTCACGTATACGACACTATTCACGAAAAAATCAATTTTTTTTTATTTGTCCAAGTTGCTTGTTAAGGTTCCTATCTTTGATTGAATCTAAGTTTTGAGCTTTATTCTTGAATTTTGCTCCACAATTGATTATTACGAAGTATTTTTGAATTGGATAAACTAAAATACGAATCCTTAATCTTTGTCCTTTATCTCACTGGATTCGTTATTTATATTATTTTTCATCATCCTCAGTCCTAAATGGTGATATAACTGAATATCTTTGGCCTGCAGAGCAAAGATGAATGATTACCTAATGAATATCTTTGGCCGTAGTGCAAAGATGACAGGTGTTGAGATGAACATGACCACTGGTGATACAAATGAATATCTTTGGCCTGTAGTGCAAACATCAAACATGAATATTTGATTCGAGATGTATATTGATTGATGTTACAGGGATAAAATATTGATGATGGACTTTTAAATCATAGAAGATAGTAGACTTCATTCTCTACTTAACTCTTCTAATGAATTGTTATTTTCGCTACGAATATTGATCTAAAACTGGTTGTCCATTATATTTTATCTAAATTATTGAAGACTAACGATAATTTATTTTCCATTATCTTAGTCATAATATTCTTTACTGGGCTAGTTGAGCTCACCCTTTTCATCTATTGTCCTCTTCAGGAAATGAGAATGTTGCGGGAACTAGTCGGGGGACAGAGTGATGGTCCGAGTTAGAGCAGTAGTAATCCTCACTATTTCTGATAAATAGTGTGATAATAATTGTAATAAGGACTTAGTTTGAATGTTAATATTTTCTACATATTTGTATTGACACTCACAATTGTGTGGTCGTATTTTGCACGACCGTGTGATATAAAGTTTATATTTGAATTCTGTACCATGTATTTGGCAACTCTGAATGGGTTGGGTTGACTGGACCTATTCTGCGGCCGTCACAGTTTGACTAGTCTAATTTTGTGGCATTTGTTACTCTAGTTATTAAGCTCTTATGGGTGTCTTTACACCTAGTGCCTTAAAGCCAACTGGTTGGGAGTCACTGGTCCAACTCCCGCTACATGGGTAACTCAGAAAAGCCTAAGAAAAAGAGACATTGCCAAGTAAAAAAAAAAAAAAAAAAGGGAAAAAAAGATATAAAAGAAAAATGAGTTTGCTTGATTTTCATGGTAAAAATCCCTACTAAGACTTACATCACATACACATGCATGCATCACATGAAATTAATTTTATGAAGGATGGTGTCTAGAATGAAGATTGGATATTTTTGATAAGGTAAAAGTGTGATTTTGAATTTAATCTTGCTTATGTATAATGCCCATAGATATTTAGAAGTTTTATTTCAATTTCATGACTTGTTGAACTCAAAAATATTTTTGAATTTTGTGGGTATATTCACTGCAAACCCTTATGAGACATAACTTGTCCACTTGGGGTAACTTTGGGGTTTAATGGCTTGTTGCACATGCTAAGTGCAATCGTATTTCCTACGAAAATGGGATAATACAATTTTTATTTTATTTTTATTTTTCTCGAGGACGAGCAAAAGGTAGGTATGTGGGTATTTGATAGACACATAATTAAAACATTTTATATTCCCATATTCATTATTTTATATGCTTATTTTATTTAACTAATATATTTTATTTTGTTTTGTAGGAAATAACATTTATTTTACTTAGGAATCAAATAAATGATTTATATCCAACTTTTAAATATGGAAAAGGACTCTTGGAGGATTGTCATTCAGAGATTGAAGTCAAGGAGGAAAGCAAAGGATAAAAGGGAACAAGAGAGACCAATTTTGTGACGCCCCCAAAATAGGTTCAATACCAATCCACTCTGAGTCGCCAAATACATGGTACAGAATTCAAATACAATCTTTTATAACAAAAAGGTCGTGAGAAATACGACCATACAACTATGAGTTTCAATACAAATCGTATATAATACGAAATATAAACACTTAAATTCATTCCTTATTCATTACAATTATTATCCCACTATTTTATAGAATAGTGAGGACTTCTACAGATCTAACTCTGATCATCACACTGTTCCCCGACTAGTTCCCGCAATATTCTCATTCCCTGAAGAGGACAATAGATGAAAAGGGTGAGCTCAACTAGCCCAGTAAAGAATATTATGACTAAGATAATGAAAAACAAATTATCGTTAGTCTTTAATAAATCAGATAAAATATTATGAACAACAAGTTTTAGATCAATATTCGCAGCGGACATAACAATTCATTAGAAGAGTTAAGTAGAGAATGAAGTCTACTATCTTCTATGATTTAATAGTCCACCATCAATATTTTATCCCTGTAACATCAATCAATATATATCTCGAATCAAATATTCATCTTTGCACTACGGGCCAAAGATATTCATTTGTATCACCAGTTGGTCATCTTCATCTCAACACTTGTCCATCTTTGCACTACGGGCCAAAGATATTCGTTAGGTAATCAATCATCTTTGCACTACAGGCTAAAGATATTCATCAAATAAGCATTCATCTTTGCACTACAGGCCAAAGATATTTAGTTATATCACCATTTAGGACTGAGGATGGTGAAAAATATTTTAAAGAACGAATCCAGTAAGATAAAAGATAAAAATTTGGGATTCGTAATTTATTTTATCCAAGTTCAAAAATACTCCATAATAATCAATTGTGGAGCAAAATTCAAGAATGAAGTTCAAAACTTAGATACAATCAAAGATAGTACCCCTAATAGCCAACTTGGACAATTAGAAGAAAATATAATTTTTTCGTGAATAATACTGTATTTGTGAATAGTGCCATATACGTGAATAGTGTCGTATACGTGAATAGTGTCGCATACGTGAATAGTAACCCCGACGAAAAAAGTAAGAATTTCATAATAAAATCCATGCCAATATTTTGGTATAATGATATTGAGAAGAATAACATCATTTACGAAAGAAAATAACATCCCTTACCTTAAAAGGAGAGTATTTCTGACTGGTATGGCGGGGATATTCTTGAAGAAAACTTGCACTATTTGTAACACTCAAAGTTTCCTTAAACTCAAAAGAAATACGCTCAATATTATAGAAGAAGAATTCTCTGATTCTGGTGTGATTTTCATTTCTAAACTAAGCATCCTATTTATAGGAGAAGGCTGAGCACTATTTGAATATGAAAATCACGGGCGCACAATAAATTTTTTCACGGGTTGCAACCGGCGGAAAATTTTGATTTTACTATTCATTACTGTGCAATAAAATATTCTAATAAAACGAAAACTTTAAATAAAATATAATACATTCTATTTATAATCTAATAAAACAAAACTTATAATATATATATATATATATATATATATATATAAAACTTAAAAATAAAACTGAGACAACTTTCTCTCAACGATTTTGAAAAATGAGTAAGTGGGGGTCCATATAATAAGCAAAACTTACAAAAAATACTTCAATAAAAACCCTTCTATTTATCTCAATTCACTTGGCTTCACAAAACACATTTTTAATAACATTTTTTTTCATCATTAATATTATAATTCACAATATTAACAACCAAGACTAATAAAAATATCTCAGCACTAATTCCTTCTTTTATATCCACAAAAATAATTATTTCCATATCATATAAATCAATAATTAATCATTCACAAAAAATATTACAGAACTACAATATTGACAACCAGGTCGTTCCCAGGAAAGAGGGGGCCTTCCGATAAGGATTTCTCCTTACTGGCGCGCAATTAAGTAACCCCTCCTAGATAGAACTTTCTTAGACATTGCCAATAATGCTATCTAATAATATTATTCAAATAATATGCGTTATTGATTTGATAATATAAAATATTGTGCAATGACAATTATTGAATCAATAAAGTATTATGCAATTATCAATGTAGCAATTATTGAATCAATAATATAAAATATTGAACAGTAATTACTGTAACAATTATTGAGTAGCGACTTCTTACGTAAGAATCAATAATTAGAATTACTGTGCAATATCGTGTGCAACACCGCGTATTACTGTATTTTAGCCACCGGGTATTTCAACAGTTTTAACAGTAACAACCACGTCGTTATTTCTAGAAAACTTATTCTTGTCGTTTTCTTCATCCGATAATTTTTCGTTATCGGGCCCACAAATGATTGCGCCGTCGTACGAATATTCCTCGACAACAAGAATATTCCACGACTAAACGAATATTCCCCGACAATAATGAATATTTTATTACCACTTGCTATCTTTGAAAAATTTGCACATATTTCCCATAACTCACCACATTTATCAAAACAACACCTTACTGTTTAAAAATAATATATAAAGAAAATTAAATCTTTATTCATAAAATCTGGGGTCTTACAAATTTCAATGTATCTAAATTAGGGCACAAATTTATTTTTCCTATAAATAGGACTTCTTCATTATATTAGTTTAGATTAGGAGTAGGAGTAGATTAAATTAATTCTTCATTGTAAGTTCGTTGGATGATCGTTAATTAAAGGGATTTTGCTTATTTATTTTTAATCTTCTTCTTCTTCTTCTTCTTCTTCTTCTTCTTCTTCTTCTTCTTATTCTTCTTTATTTTAGTTAGTTATTTTATTTTTCATGTCTATCTAATTTTCTATATCTAGGATGAAGATGAAATTAAATAATTATTCATAATAATATTTTTTATCTCTTCTATTATTTATGCTTTTGTGTTTAATTGATTTCGCCTTCATGTTTCGTTATTGAAATACATTCGTTTTATAGTTCTTATGTGATTTTAAATTAATTAAGAGGTTTTGATAGATTATTGTTAAGATATTAGTTTTTCATAATACATGCTTGCTCGAATAAGTTTTAAAGGGGAGGGAAATCAAATCATAGTTGAGTTATAAAAATAGAAGAGATTGAATTATTTATTCTGTTTATTATTTAATGGATTCGAATTCCTAGATTGATTCCTCATTATTAATTTTCATATTCTAGTTAATCAATTCTTAATTTTTATTTCAAATTCACCTAAAATAGATATTAAGGATACATTAAAATTAATCTAGTCTCTGTGGGTTCGACCTGTACTTGCCAGTTCTTCAATTGACACTGTGCACTTGCAGTTACATATTTTTATCACATCAATGAGTTAGGAACCGATCTAGCTCACTGCCGAGACAATGTAGATGAGACGAGAAACTAATTCATTAGTTCTTAGGTGGGGAGCCACTTATTTTACTACATTGATAACTGTTGAACACTTATGTTGTGCCGCTCTTATATATTGTCGAGAAGGTGATTCTTTTCACATGTGTATTTTTGTAGGATGAGTTGAGTCCTAGAAGTGTTATAAGAGAATGTTGTTCTTAATAAATATGAGAAGATAGATGGTCTTAAGTGATTGTGACTAAATATATATGATGTTGGTGGTATTTAGGTTTAATGTTAGAAAATATTGTTCAACCTTCATGAGTAGAAGAAGTGCCAAAGGTCCAGATGAGCCTTTTAGTAAAAGAATACTGAATTGATTCTTGATTTTTTTGTTTATTCAACTGTTATAACTTGCTGGGTTTCTAAATGCTCCTCTTGGAAATTCTAATATATATATAATTGCAGCAAAGCCAGAGTAGATTGAAGAATCCGGTATCGTCGAAGAGAAGAAAAAGTTAAAGTTAGAAGATTTGTGTATTAATTGTAATAATTAGTAGACCTGGCAAATGGGCGGGCCGGGCCGTTTTTGGGCCAGGCCAAAACAACACAATTTTTTATGGGCTGAAAAACTACGGCCCGTGGCCTAACCCGGGACGGGCCGGCCAGCGGGCTTTTGCCTTATTTTTTTTTTTTGCAAAATTTATTTTACATAATCTTTTTATGTCATAATTTTGCAAAATTCAAGTTCCCTTAGCTTCATGAGTTAAGGATGTTTGTTAATGCTATAATCAAAACAAATCGAACTCTTTTTTTGGAACAAAAAAGAGAGGCAAATGGACTCTTTTTTTTAGGAGCGGAGGGAGTAGGATTTAACATTTGTATGATTAACGTTTGGACGACTATTATACTTTACCAATAATAACATAATTGTTCAGTAGCACTGTTATCACTTATTCATATATTAGTTTCATTATAATATTAAATACATTCGATATTAATCCCATGTTTTTATAGCATTGTTATAATATAATATAATAAAACTAATATATTATAACTAATACTACAATGAAGCTAATATATTACAATAGTGATATAACATATTATAACAGTGCTATAATTTATTAGTTTTATTATAATAATATATTAGTTATAATATATTTGTTTCATTATATTATATTATAACAGTGCTATAAAAACATGGAATTAATATTGAATATATTTAATATTATAATGAAACTAATATATGAATAAGTGATAACAGTGCTATTGAACAATTATGTTATTATTCGTAAGGTATAATAGTCGTCCAAATGTTAATCATACAAATGTTAAATCCTACTCCCTCCGCTCCTAATCCATATGGAATTTCATAATCCATATGAAATCTTAATTAATAAAATGCATATTTTATCAGATCTGCTATGAATCTTAATTATAATAAATGTAAAATGTCATACGCCCATACACAGTAATATTTATATTTTTATGTTTTATTATTTTATAAATGTAAAATGTGTGTTTAATAAATGTAAAATGTATTATAAAATGCAACGCACCAAATGTATGTTTACATGAATATTTGTTTCTTAATTAATTAAAACATACATTTTTTGCGTTTATAAAATGTATTATAAGTTGATTAAAAATATATGCTTACAAAATAATAGTAATATAAGAGGTTGAGGTTAATTTGATCTAAAAAATTTTAGTCTCAAACAAGCAGTTGTTGTAGCTCAGTTGGTTTAACTCTTATTTAATAAGTTGGAGGTCTTGTGTTCAACCCTCACAAGTATCATTGATTTTTTTTTAAAAAAAATCACGAACGGGCCACGTGCTGGGCCAGCCCATCCGCGGGCCGGGCCGTAGCGGGCCGGGCCAAAATGGCCCAGCTTTACATGGGCTGAAATAATAAAGCCTTTAACCCACTTTTTTTCGACGCGTGCCCGGGCTTCTTTTGCCAGGTCTAATAATTAGTACTGTTGCAATATAGTAAAGTAATATTAGATGATGTATTAGTTAAGATCTTCGTACATGGGAGTAGAATGTAAGATTTCGCATTGTTTTGTAAGGATATTATGATTATCTTTATGGTGTAATGATATGTACATTGAATGAATAACACCAGATTTCGTTTTTGAAGATAAACTCGGGATTCGAGGTGTTATAGTCTATGTAATGAAATAAAATAAATTAAGGTGAGACGATTCTTAATTCTTAATTATCCCAATTATGTACATACGTTACAATTATAATTCGATAGAAAATTTTGACAATGAATGACAAGACTATATAAAGATTGTAAATGATGTTTAGTTTTTCCCTTTAATATATTATAAAGAATATAAATGATGTTTAGTTTTTCCCTATAATATATTATTTAAATATCAAAACATGGGGTGCAACTGTTGTGCTCACTGTTATTTGTTTGCGAAAACAGCCTAAATTTAGATATAATTGAATGATAATATTGTCATATCATCAATTTAGTAGCAATTTACTTGGTAATTTATCTTTAATCTAATACATAAAGTCGGAGTGTCATTGTGTCAACAATTTTTGAAGTCTAGCCATTTGGCTTTCAAAAATGTCCTTAAACTTTTATAAGTGCCTTTGTGCCTTTTTGAGTTCCAAAAAATGCGCTTAAACTTTTATAGTAATTTCCGTTTTATTCTTATAACTTCAATTTTACTTATTTTCTTTTTTTATAGTAATTTCCGTTTTATTCTTATAACTTCAATTTTACTTATCTTCTTTTTGTAACTTGTAAATGTGAGTTTCTTACTAAAAATCTTCAAACCCTTAACTTTATAGAATTGTCTTTCAAAATTAAATTTTAATTTTTAAAATTAAAAACATGATATAAATTACACGCGTAACAGGTACCTGTGCATGCCTGATAGGCTAGTAATGTAAAAATTATGACACAACATTAAAATAAAAGTATTTTTGTAAATAAAGTAGAGATTAGAATAATTAGCTTACTTAGATATATAAAATGCAATAAAACTAATGAGAGAGAGAGACTGAGAGAGAGAGAAACTTTTTTTTCTTGGATAATAATATATTTGAGGATACATGCATTCAAACATAAAAAAAAGATCAACCACTAATTAGCTCCAATCAAATTTTTTGGTCCATTGATCACTAGGAAAAGGGGCATTAATACCAGAATGATAAAAACCATCAGGCTTTGCTAGCCAATACGTATATATCTTATCAGTCCGCCGATTGAAGACATCAAACCTCTTGTTTTGTGTTCCCCACCAAAAATGGCAGAAATAAAGAGTACTACCAAAAAAATCACGATTAAATGACCACATGAATTCTTGCCCATTATTTAGGTTATGAAAACCTAGATCATCATCCCCTGAGGCGCAATGAATTCGCAAGCTACCTTGAGGGATTCCATCCACGACATGAACCTGGAAGTCACCACTGGCATTTGCTGTTAGAAAAAAAGCAAGGAGGGAAAAAAGAAAGAGACTTTTCATGGTATAAATACTAATGTTTTGCAGTTCTGAAAGATAAAATTATGATTTCTATTGATTCATCAGTACAGATTTATATAGAGATTGGAGAGCATAAAAATGGTAACTTTATGATTACGTAGAACATCATGATTACGTAGAATATTTGATACATAAACGCCATAATATTAGAAAGTCATAACTAATTTATTCTTAATAAATTATAGGCCTTAATATGGATTAATACCTTATTCTGAACTTCTAACAATTTTTCATTTTGGGGATTGTTTTCTCAATTTTTTTAATTAAGCGATTGAACTTTTAATTTTTTCCCACTTTGGGATTGTCTTATCAATATTTTCAATTAGGAGATTAAACTTTTAATTTTTTTTCCACTTTGGGGATTGTCTTCTCAATTTTTTCCATTAAAGGATTAAACTTTTAAATTTTTCTAATTATGTTTAAATTGATTGTGCCACATAAGAAAATTGATGACATGACAGCGACACTTGACTAAAAAATACTTATGTGTAATATTGAGTCTCATTTGAACATTTATTCAATTATTCTTTTGTACAAAAAAGAATAAATATAAGATCCTTATTAATTTTGCTTTAAAAAATTATCATTAAATTTACTTTAAAAATTAAATTTACCAAAATATTGAATTTTAAAAATTAATAATTTATCAAAAGGGTAAAATTATAATTAAATTTATTTTAAAAAATTAATAATGCTTTTATATTAAAATTATAATAATAATAATTTACTTTAAAATTAATAATGGTCCTATATTTACCCTTTTTGGTATAAAAAATTAATTAAATTAATGTTAAAAGAAAACTCAATATTACACATAAGTATTTTTTAATCACGTGTCGTGTCATGTCATCAATTTTCTGATGTGGCACTATCAATTTAGACTTAATCAAAAAAATTTAAAAGTTTACTATTCTAATGGAAAAAATTGAGAAGACAATCCCTAAAGTGGAAAAAAATTAAAAGTTTAATCTTCTAATTGAAAAAATTGATAAGGCAGTCCCCAAAGTGAAAAAATTAAAACTTTAATCCCTTAATTGAAAAAATTGAGAAGACAATTATCCTCAAAGTGAAAAAATATTAAAATTCAGGGTAGGGTATTAATCCATATTTAGGCCTATAATTTCTTAAGAATAAATTAGTTATGACTTTCTTATATTCTGGCGTTCAAGTATAAAATCTACGTAATCATGAAAGAGAAGAAATTAAAAGTTTATTTAGTACTCATCAAAGAGAAGATGGGTGTGAGTCACAGGTGGGTGTGATCTTGTAGTTAATGTGATTATGAGGACGAAATCCTTATAAGGGGGAAGAATGTAACGACCCGAGAATTCAGATAACCTTGAAATTAGGTTTTTCGATGAAAATATCAAATAAATAAAATTTTGTTGATATTGTTATGTGTTATGTGATTTAGGTCGTTTAATGACCTAGTTTACGTGTTACGTGAGTATGTATGAGTGTTCGGAGTTTTTGGGAGAAAAACACTAAAACACTAATAAACGTTCTTTTTCGAGAATTTTGAATTACGTCGTTGCATTTATTTGAGAAGGAGATATGATTGAGGATCCTTGATTAGAATTTTGAATTACGTCGTACTACTAAAAAAATGGTCATTTGTGATGGTCAAAATCCATCACAAAAACTAGAAAAACCATCACGAAAGCTTTACGTGATGGCTTTAAGCATCACGATGGCCGTGTTGTATACGCTCATCATGAAAGGTTTTACGTGATGGTTTTGGCAATCACCGAAACATTCAATCCTTTTGTGATGGCTAAACTCGTCACATTAACACCTAGATTTTTTACAATTATTTGTGATAGCCGAAACAATCACATCATTTTGTGATGGTCACGACCATCACAAAATTGGTAAGATTTTTATGATGGCCAAAACAATCACCAAATGTTAAGCCATTTGTGATGGCTAAAGCAGTCATATACATAAGTCTCTTGTGATGACTAAAGTAATCACAATTGTCCCTATTTATGTAACCTATTAATACTTTTTGGTGCTAGTAAAGCCCTCACAAATTCCTATATTAAAATATATTCAAATGCCAATTTTATATTTTAAATCTGTAAATGCCATAAATTTTAATAAATTTGAAACGTAAAATCATACAAAATTATTAAAATAAAGAAACTTGATCCATTTAATTAAAAATCAATTCATAATCAACTACTTAAATAAGTAGCTAGCTACATGTCTATCGGCGTATATGAACATGAAATTGATTCTCTAGCTTCTTCTGTATTCGAGCTTCTATTGCCATAACAATTCTACAAGCTCTAATTTCGGCCTGTATCCTGCTCCATGTGTGTAGGTGGTTCAGCGTATTTGAAGTTTACTTTCTGGAAGAACCGCCTAGAGTTGGGGTTTGCAATCTTACAGTCCCTTTTAAATAACGATGAATTTTTCTTGCCTGCAACAAGAGAAAAGTATGTAAGATAATTAATGTTAATCTCAGATGTACTGTGTGGATGCATAAGTTTCATTCCAAATGCCAAGACAAAAATGATGATCCACAAAAGAATATAATGACATTCAGTGAAGTACTAACAACAATATTACTTGAGAAAAAATAATAAGTAAATAAACAAAAAGAGCCATATGCTGATATACATGCAATTACATAGATGAGATTCCCAATGCCTTCACTATTCTGCCTTTGTGACCAAGGGCGGGGTCAACCAATAAGTAGCAAAACAGTATAAAAAATTCCAACTATTCTAGCCAATACCCATATATCTTCTAATTTGGTAAGCTACACCCTATGTAGAAAACAGGAGAAAAGAGTTATACCTACCCAACATCATGCTAAAAAAATACCGCATGTTAGCACGTTACTTTTTTTTATATTTCAAAATGATATATCACACATCTTATAGTACAAGGCAGAACTGATACAATAGTAAAATTAATATACAGAGATAAGTTCAAGAAGAAGCATGTGTATGATTTGATTAAATCAAAATGGAGAAGGTATGATCTAATTTACCTCACACCCAGCTTCCAAGGCAAGTTTAAAGAAACCAATGGAGATCGAATGCTTAGTAGCAGATTCAGAAAGCTTAATCTGAGAAAGTCAATATGATGCTGAGGAGAAGATAATGAACTTCTTTCGATTTGATGATCTGGAAATATCAGAAACAGGGGTGTCACTTCTTCACTGACTATTAGCAGACCTTTTTGTTCTAACCTCAGAAATTGGAGTGATATTGCCAATTGATTTTGGAGCAGGACTGGGGGTTTCCTTCGTAGGTATAGAGTCTTCTGATAGGCTTGACAGATTTGCCTTTGCCAGATAGATCAAGACCTATTAGTAAATTATAGTTTACCCTTTAATCAATAACAGTACAAGAATGAGCCCAGGCATGCATAAATTTAAGACCTAAAATCACACAACAAATTGATACATACAATTTAATTATTGGCTAAGCAAAAGAACTGAATCACACGCGCAACCATTAGCGATACCAATTGGTACTTGATCTAGTTTACACTTGAAGGCATGAATGATGTCTCATTGTAGATATGGACCATTCATTAATATCATATGACGGAGCAATTAGGAGGTTTATCGGCCTGATCATCAGAAGAAGTCCTGTGGAAATAAATGTCACAAAATAAATAAAATCAATTTTGTAGTTATTTGATTAAAAGTTTCAGATACCCTATGATTCCTAAAAATAAAATAAAATTTGAAAACATTACGAGTAAAAAAACAAAATTATTAACTGGTAACTTACATCCTCATAGATAATAGATGATTCGTTGTCGTAAACAATCATGTTTTGAAGTCTGTCAGGAAGCATCTTCAGCTTGTTCTAATGATTAACTTGTGGAGACAAGGCATTCCTTCTTTCTCCACAGTTAACTCCTCCAACTCAAACAAATAACTGAATTCCAACTATTCAAGTTGAGAAAAATCAGCTCTGGAGCAAATCATCCTCGCCCCTGCATAGGAATTTGGTCCATCCATCATGTGATATTGATGAATGATCCATATCTATAATGAGACATGATGCATACCTTCAAGTGCAAACTAGATCAAGTACCAATTGGTATTGCTAATGGTTGTGCGTATGATTCAGTTCTTCAATTCTTAGCCAATAATTAAATTGTATGTATCAATCTCCTCTGTATGATCAATTATATACTGCATGTGCTCTTTCATGATTGGTCTGCAATTTAGAATATGTCATATTAATTCTCCTCAGTCAAAGCCATTCATAAAATGAATAAACATCTTATAGACTATAATAATATATCCTTTAGATTTTCCTTGACTAAACATACCCGAACTCCTTATTAAGACTTTTGACAACAGTTGTATCTGCTTTGCCGCCACCATATCTTTTCTCGAAATCTGCTCTCACTCGTTCCAAAAATGCAATAGAAATCTGCTTCCCAACAGTATCTTTAGCGACAATACAGTAAGCTGCAAATTGCAAGAGTACCAGAATATAAAGGTTGAAATAGATTTGACAACTTTTAAGATTAGAAGATTTTTTGTTTTGACGGGTGATGGAAGAGGTTGAGATGTACCAGAGAATAAAGTTTCCATTGTTTGTATACTTAATAAAGTCAACACACTAAAGTATGAACACATAATCTTAAAATTCATCTCTTCTTGCATACAATTTGGTAAGCACTTGTATATGGTTTGCAATTTCCAATATACACAAATAAGATCAAACAGAATAAACTCTGAATTCCTTGCATGAAATAAAAACCAAGCATAATCAAATAACCAAAACTGAATTGAACTAATTAACAAATTAACAATACAAGCATTCCAATTGCAGCAGAAATTGACTCTAAATAACAAAAATTAAAAGGAAAAATTAAAACCTAAGTTTTAGGGGAAATTAACAAGGGAGGAAATTAAAACCTTCAATTGGACAATAATGGAGAAGTAAAAGGAGAAGATGAAGGAGAGAGCAGGTCGCCACCACTGTAACGCCCCCAAATCCAGGTACTTAAAACCCGAACTCGGTGCTACACGATATCATTTCTTTGAGCGGAATAATAATATAAAATAGATAAACAAAGTTAATTTACATATCAGAGTTGTCTAATCCCAGGTACACGACCTTTAAAACATTATTTACATGATAAATAATAAATATTATCGTCTTAATAAAGTCTAACTATTACATAAAATATCATAAACCTATTCTTGCAGTTTTCCTTTGCCTTTGTTTTTGCCAGAGCCTTCTGGTTGATCATGCTTAGCTGAAAACATTTAATTTAAAGCAAGAATGAGCATTTAATTACTCAGCAAGTAATATCAGTTAATAAACTTTAGCTGAAAGAAGTAAATGTTTCCTTCGAGGTATACTTCTACAACAAAGCGATAGTTGTGAAGTCTTCCGAAACATATCTTAATAACATATCAAATCGTTTAAAAATTTTGAAACGACGTAGTGACTATAAATGCTGAGCGGTCAATGGACCATGAATTTTTATTTTTTATTTTCAAAAAGGTTTAAACAGAAATTCATCTGCAAACCGTTCTGGGCTTACGGACATGTAAGGTGATCAGCCCTGTTATGTCCTATATTGATCAATACTATCTGTTTGAACGATAATTCGTTCATTCTGTTCGCCTTGGGCACAAAAATAATTTCCCCATTACGAGTTGTTCATACTCAGTCTGGAGTCCTAACTAAATAATTCAGTTGGACGACCTTATCATAAACAATAAGATTCAATAGTACAATTCAACTATGTCTAGCCGAGTCAAATAGCTTAGACAGTCTTTAAACCATAACTACATACCGAAATTTAATAGTATATAACATGATTTGTCATATCAAAGAAATTTTAAATCTAAGAGTTCTTGCAGGAATACAATAGTTCATACAAGTGGGGACACTTGTATTACAACAGACAATAATGAGATAATAATAAGAAATAACTGAATCATGAATATCATAACGGATATGAATAATTGACAATAATTATTCATAAATATGCTTTGTATTTTGATAAATTTACGTTAAGTTGAAAACTAGCATAATATATATACTTGTTTGCACGAATATCAATAAGAATTTGAGTAAAGAAACTTGCATACAAAGATTCATTTCATACAGTACTTGCAATAGTTAGGATACTTGCTCAATATAAAATTTGAGTACGGTTAAGGAACTTGCCTTGATAGCTGATTACTGCTACGTAGTATAGCTTAAGCTGTTATCTTTAATATTAGGTCCTATCATCAATAGAATTATTCTTTCAATTAGAATAATACAACTTAACACATAATACTGCTCATTTGCAGTCATTATACAACATAAACACGTTGTCACATATCCATAACAGTCATCGAAACACATAAGAACGAGTATCTAGTCAAACTATGTTGATTTGGTTTGAGTTCGGTATCGTTTCGGTATCCCGATTGCATTATCGGATAATTAACGAATTTTCTTTTAATGAAACTTTGTTTAAGAACTTAAATATTATACTAGATAATTTAATTATCTTTTATAATATTTTTCCAAACATTAAAATCATTTATAATGATTTTTCAAATACTTATATCATTTTTAATGATTTAATTATCAAATACTATCATTATCATTAATATTTAAATAATTTACAATATTAATGAAGTTCATGTCAACACTTTAAAATTTATTTATTATAACCTGAAAACATTTTTAAAACCTTAATATTACCTTTAAATGATTTTTAAGATATTCAAATTATTTTTAAATAATTATCATTAATATTAAAATATTAATGTATTTCATTCTCAAATATTTCAAGTTATTTATTATAACTTAAAATATTTTTAAAACATAAATATTACTTTCAAATGATTTTTAAAGTATTAAAATCATTTTTAAATACTTACCATTAATATTAAAATATTAATGTTATTTATATCAAAATATTAAAAGTTATTAATTATAACTTAAAAATATTTTTAAAACATTTATTTCACCTTTAAATGATTTATAAAATATTTAAATCATTTTTAAATAATTATTTAATACAATTATTAAATAACTTTATTATCATTAATATTAAAATATTAATGAAATTTTTATCAAAATATTATAAGTTATTTATTATAACTTAAAATACTTTAATATTATTTTTAAATGATTTTTAAAATATTAAAACCATTTTTAACTAATTTATTTAATATAATTATTAAATAAATTTATTATCATTAATATTAAATTATTAATGAAATTTATCTCAAAATATTAAAAGTCATTTATTATAACTTAAAATATTTTTTTAATACTTTAATATAATTTTAAATGATTTTTAAAATATTAAAATCATTTTAAGTAATTTATTTAATACAATTATTAAATAAATTTAATATCAATAATATTTAAATAAATTAAATTATTAATGAAATATATCTCAAATTATTAAAAGTTAATTTTTATAACTTAAAATAATTTTTAAAATAATTTTATGAATTTTTAATAATTAAGTTCTATTTATTTTAATTAATATAATTAATTTTAATTTAAAACCGTCGCTAAAGGGCTATCGCGACAGAAAGTGTCGCCTTAGGTGTTCTTGAGCCTTCAAGAACAGCCCTTAGGTACCTACTTTGACCATCAGTAATTTCGTGTTCAATTTGTATTCTGGGCTTGAAAGTGTCCTAAATATGTAGTATTGATGTAATACTAAAATCACCAACAGGTTTCATAGCTAAAATACATCACAACTAAAAGTTATAAGCAATCAAAGTGGCTGTCAGAGGCTGTTCTTCATTTTCTAGGTAGCCCAAAAACTCAAAGTCATAGTCGGTCAACTCACTTTGACCTTAAATAACTTTGATTCTGTTGTTAATATAGGTGTTCTAATGGCATGATTGTGTATTAAATATGTCAGACTATAAATAACAAACACTAACATGGTACAACACATTAAAAATAGCAAGATCCGAGGTTTACAAAACGGTTGTCAGAAACTGTTCAACACTTAGAAAATTTCTGGGTTTTCCAGAAATTAAAAATCTGATCGGTCAACCATGTTTGACCACTTGTATCTTGAGATCTAGACATGGTATGGACTTTATTCCACTTCCAGTATACTCTCCTCATGGCATAGAACAAGTTTATAACATCAAACACACATAACATCTAACACACAAAGATCTATGAGCTCTTACACATGGCCGTCAGACAACATTTTAAAGTTTTTTTCCAGATTTTTGAAATCTTCAATTTCGTGCATCTAATTGTTATGGATCCACAATATAACAACCCAGATCATCAATACACATAATATACAACATATATTAACACTTAAACATAACATTTAACGAAAAATTTAAAGATCTAGCATGGTTAGGGTTTTATACCTTTCTTAAAAAATTTTATTTTCTCTCTCTATAATCTGATCCTTGAATGTTTATGGGTTGTTTTTGGTTGATATTGAGACAAGATTTGAGAGAGAATTTCGTGGGTCTTAGAGAGAGAAAGTCTTGGCTTGAGTGTTTGAGAAAATAGTGAAAGTATTCTTTTTCTTTTCTTTAAATTCCTATATTTGATTCAATGAATCAAATTTTGCTAGGTGGCATGATTTGACTGATTAGATGAGAGATTTGGCCATGTGCTAATATCTAAACATATATCTTGTAAAAATTTGCAAGTTACCTTTAATAATTCAAAAAGGACATTTAGGTCATTTTGCTTGAAAATTTAATGGCACTTTAGTCATTTGTCAAATCCTTAGGGTTTGACCCTTAGGGTTTAACCCTAAGGTTTAAAAAAATTAATTTTTAGGATTTTATAATTAGGTTTAAAATGGAAAATTAAAGTTTCTAAAAAGGAAATTAGGGTTTCCTTAATCATACTTAGTTTCCTAATTACATAGAACATGAAAATTAAATTTAAGATTTGCAAATTATTTACTTAATCATATAAATACCCACTTTCATTTAAATACAACATGATCAATTATTATGTTAATATTTAAATAAAATAAAATAAATTAATTCATAACATATATTCATATAATTATGTTAATTATCATAATTATATATATAATTCATAATCATATCTTGTATTAACATACTTACATATATTTGGAGACAAATATAATTAATAATTATATTTCATATCCAATTCCTTTAAGAAAATAATTTCTTATTATTATTCACATAAATATACTTTCATTTTAAATATAATTATATAATAATTGTATAAATTCTGAAATTTCATAGCATAGATCAAAATTAGGGTTTTGATCTATAATGACACTTTACCTAATATATCCCATTATTAATTAAGTTAAAATAATTAACTTAATTAATCTTGATTAATTCATATAATAAAATAATTATTATAATAATTCTATAAATCATTTCTTATATTATTGAAATAATATATTAGTCATAGTTTCATGAAAATTAAATAATAAAATATTTTTTTACTACAAAATTAATTTATTATAAGAATATAATTTATAATAATCAACAATTCTTTTATCAAAAAATTAATTCGAAATCATTCATGTAATAAATAAATATATATTTATCACATATATACATATTCTTTACCTTGCACATATTCTCACATTTATTTTGAAAAAAATAATATATATAAAAATAAAAAAATTTATACGCAAAATTTCTTATTTAATTATATAAAAATATTGGGTTATTACAACCACTATGCCGCCACGACGCCACCACTATTCCGCCATTACTGCTAGGGTTAGAGGGAGTTGAGAGAGATGGGAAAGAGGCGTGAGAGTGCTGATCTGGGTGAGGGGAAAGAGATGTGCAGACTTTGTTCTAAAAAAAGAGAATGATTTAAACTTATAAAACAACTAATATTATAAACTCTTTAAAAAGTAATATTATAAATAAAATTATTATTTCAAAAACTTAAATTGATTTAAATTTAAATTTTAGGATGTCGTAAATTAATTAATAACAAACTGAAATATAACTTTTTTGTATAACAAAATAGTAATAATTTAACATATTTGTGATCTGCTCTAAAAAAAGAGTCTTAATTATTATAATTTTTTTATTGTCAATTTATTATATTTTAAAATTTAAATTATTGTAACTTAAAATTTTAATGAATAAAATATTTAATATTTTAAATTATATTCACCACAATTAATTCTAAAAAAATTATTAAGAACAAAACAGTTACCAATTTTATCTCTTGCAAAAAACCTCTGAACAATAATATATAGTGAGTAATAATTCATTCATTAATAGTTTTTTTCTTCGCAAATTTTCATCAGAAATTGGAGCCAAATATATTTGAACCAGAATTTTTGCGAAAGAAAAAAATATAAATTGTGAATGATATTTCTTTCGCAAATAATTATATTGTAATTACATTTTTTTCATTCACTGTTCATTCTTTAGAAAACTCCTCATGTGAAGGAATGAATTCCTTCTCAAAATCTCCTTCACTACATTTATAATTTCTTATAGTATTTATTAATGACCAAGTATATAATTTAATTTCTAATATAAAACATAAATTTAAAGAAAAAAATACTTCTTTAATAATCTGCAAAAGATATATTGATAGAAATACATTGCGAAAATATGGAAAGAGTCTAAAATGAGTTTCAATTTTACTCGGACTAGATTAAGTCATCTCAAGTACATGAAATAAAAAAGAAAAATTGAAAAAACTATTAGACCCAGGCGTAAATGAACTTTTAAGGGTTTAATATACTATTTGTACGTACCACATTTTATATTTGGCATTGTATCAATGACATTTAATTTTTTGTGGGCATATTTTTTTTATTATTAATTAATGTCATTTTTTAGTGGATAAATTATTTTAATGTTGGAACACTTTTTGGGGGACAAAATATATATTACTTATGTTAGAGAATATTATTCATAAAAATATTAAATATAGTGGGTGCGGATGATATGTTGGATAAAACTTGTTCAGGCCTGACAAAGAAGAAATATTAAATATATTTGTTGGTCATAGATGCTTGTTTTTTAGTGATTACTTTGACCGTCACAAATAGTTTATAGTGATGACAAAATTAGCCATTACTAGGAGCCGTCATCTATATTATTATTTTGTGATTGTTGAAAAAGTACATCATATAATATTATTTTTCGAGAATGCTTTAAATGTCGTCATTAAGGTCCATCACATATGTTTTCTTTTCGTGATGGTCTTGGTCGTCACCAAATATTTCTTGAACTTTTTTCTTTATGATGGCTTAAATGCAATCACGTTAAGGAGAAATATATAGGTGATTGTTGCATGCCATCACAAAAACTAAAAATTATTTCTGGACAATATTTGGTGATTGAAATAGTCGTCACATATATATATCCACGATGGCAAAATTAACCATCACGAGAGCCATCATATATATACTATTGCTTGTGATGACTCAAATAATCCATCACGAAATATTGTCTATTGTGATTGCTTTTGAAAATCGTCACCAGGATCCATCACGTATGCTTGGTTTTCTAGTAGTTAACATTTATTTTGAATGAGATGTTTGATTATAAGGATCCTTGATTAGAATGGCCAGTAAGACTGTGAAATGAACCAAAAAGTTTGAGATTGATTCGTACTTGCTCGATTAAAAGTTCGATTTGAACTCGACCCGAAATATAAATGATTCAAATATGATCAAATTTAAAGTTCGAAAAATTACTCAAACTTTTTCAAATTGTAATTTTATATTTGATATTTGAATCATATTCGCTCGAAAAGATCAAACTGCTCGGGCTCGATTCGAGATCGTACTTGACTTGGTAGATAAACGAGTTTCAATCAGACTTCATACTTGATAAATTTTACAAATCAAATTTGAGCAACTCAATTTTTTATTTGCACCTAGCCAATGATGAAGAGTGTGTACCACAGATAATTGTGAAGGATGAAATTGAAAAAAAAAATCTTACAAAATAAAATAAACATCATGCACCCTGAGTGTTACATGTTAAGCAACGTGACATAATTATATTTATACTCCCTCTGTTCGAGTAAAATACACAGGTGGCCTTTGAACTTAAGGTCATTTGGGTATTGAGCCCCCTTCTTTTGGTCAATGCAAATCGAGACCCTTTTTATCCAAAAATTTGGGTATTGAGCCCCCAGGCGCAAGATGAGCGTTGACTTCCGACGTGGCACTCGCAGTGACCTACATGGAATATCTGACATCAGCATTTTCTAATTAAATTTCCACCTGTAAATTTTTGCGACTAATTTACCTATAATTGTATTACATCTAGACATGGGGTAAAATGCACAGTTGGCCCCTGAACTTTAGGTCTATTTGGGTATTGAGCCCCCTTCTTTTGGTCAACGCAAATCGAGCCCCTTTTTATTCGAAAATTTGGGTATTGAGCCCCCAGGCGCCACATGTGCGTTGACTCCCTACGTGGCACTCCAGACGCTGACATGGAATATCTGACATGGTTTATTTTTTAAATTTAATTTCCACGTGTTGCTGACGTGGCCGTTTTAGACTTAAATTCCAAAAATATGGTCAGCCTATGAATCGAACCCAAAACCTCAAATTTGAAATTTTGGTCATCAAACCACCTGAGCTACATAAAATTTATAGTCATTTTAATAAAAGAATTAAGTTTTATACCAAATCAATTCATTTCTCCCAACAAAATATTAAAAGGATAACAAATTAAATAATCAACATTAATTTAAAAAGTAAACAATTAACATTAATTAAAAAATTAAACAATTAACATTAACAAATTTATAGATTAAAATTAAAAAATTAAAATTAAAAAAAATTAAAACTAACTTACAAATTTTAAAAAGAATATATTTAAAAATAAGCTTAAAATTAAAACTTAAAAATATCCCATATTCAAAATATCACTAGAAATTATATACCCCTGTTTGAATCAATTCCCAGTTGCCCAACTCTGTCTTCAAAAGTTTTGTCTCCCCTTAAGAACAGAGCTTAGCTGCAAAAACCATATAAGATAAATCATATCTAAATCCAAATCCGGTTGTTCTAAATCTATATCTAACGATTCCCCGTCGCGTTCCATTAATGATTTAAACTCATCTTCCAACCGGAACATCGCTTGCTAGAGCAAATCCTCGGCGCGGTCGAGGGAGGTGGCGACAGGCTTTTCAGCTGCTATGGGCGTCCAGTCGGGAATAGCGGCGACATCTGACGATCTAGGGTTTTGAGGGTTTGATCGAGTGCGGCGGAAACTCTGGCGTAATCTGCCGTCGAAATTGGAGAAGATCTAAAGGATATCATCGGCCATTGTTGGCCTAATTTCAAAGCTTTTTCTTCCTAAGATATTCTGATCTTTATACAAGACTACAAACGACAATCACCCATTTTGGTGCAGTTTCTGTATTTGTTGTTAACATCAATGGCGGCCACTATTAAACCCCTCTAATTAAATTTAAGATTATATGGCTCTTTCAACAGAAAGTCAAGATGGGTTGTTGCTCTTTTACTAATATTTTCTGAATTTGGGCTTCTGGGTTCATTTGAAGTGGGATTTTGAGCTCTGAATCTGATGAAGCTTTGGGATGCTTAGTGTGGAAGAGGGTTTGGTCGAATTGAAGGGATGGGAAATGGGTGGGGTGGGGGGGGGGGTTTGGACGTGAGAATCATGAAGTATTTGTTTATTTATTTGAGGTCACTTGTCTGCTCTGGCTCGCGTTGAAGAAGCCTACCACTAGCAGTATGCCAATAGCTGAAATCTCACGCACTAGCAGTATGTCTAGTTTTCCCAGACGCCCCTTTTCCCTATAATGAAAAATCAGAGGTGGAAGACATTTTTGATCCTCTATACTATGTGTGTTAGTGTGTGTGTTTGAGTTTGTATGTGTGTTCTTGGTGTGTTAGTGTGTGTGTTTGAATTTGTATGTGTGTTGGTGTGTTAATGTGTGTTTTTGAATTTAAAAGTTGTAAAATATGTTTAATGCAGCATGAAAAAATAAAATATGTTTAATGCAACATGTGTTAATGTGTTAGTTCCATTTTACCTTGTAGAAGTTATAAAAGAGAGAATTTTAATCTTAAGATCAATTAAGTTTATAAAATTAAAAAATAAAATAAAATAGTTATAATAAAATATTTTCTAGGTTTGTGTTTTTGTTAAAAATTATAGTATATTAGAGTTTGTAAGATTTTATAATATGGGAAAAAGAATTGTTTTGTTATAAAACTTAATCCTTGAACAAATTTAATAGTTAGGTTCTGTAGCTCAGTTGGTTTGATGACCTAAATTCCAAGTGGGAGGTTTTGAGTTCGAATCATGGGGCTGGTCATATTTTTGAGATTTAATTGTAAAACTGCCACATCAGCAAACACATGTGGAAGTTTAATTTATAAAATGCTGATTTCAGATATTCCACGTCAGCGCCTGGAGTGCCACGTAGGAAGTCAACGCCCATGTGGCGCCTGGAGGCTCAATACCCAAATTTTCGGATAAAAAGGGGATCGATTTGCGTTGACCAAAAGAAGAGGGCTCAATACCCAAATGACCTTAAGTTCAGGGGCCAACTATGCATTTTACCCTCTAGACATGACAATATAGCTGGTTAACTGTGACAATATAGTTGGTTAACTGTTAGGTCAATCTATATTAACTGAAACCAAATAGGTTGATTAACTATTTTTATTTATTTAAGTTGGGTAAAATTTGGAACTATATTTTAAAATAAAATAAAATATAGATACTATTTTTCTACCCATATTTCATTCCAAATCCAAATAGAAAGTTCTTTCCTTATCTGCTATAAGTATACTCGTAATTTTGCTGGCTGGACCTAACTCTTGCTACCAACTAGACATGGCAATTTAGATTGAAAACTAAATAATTAACTAAAACCACTTGGTTTTATTGGGTTGGTTAACTAGTTTTTATGTTATAGGTTAGTTTGGTTTTAGACCCATATTATGAATTAAAAATATGAGTCGAAACAAGTTTAACTAGTTTTGAACCATATTAATCAATAATAAAGAAGAGCAGAGTGAGGTGGATGAATTTTAGAAAGAGAGACATGGAGGGAGTAATTTATATAAATGATCATCATATAAATTCCTATCACTATCAGTACTATATATATATATATATATATATATATATATATATAGAAAAATGTATATACACAGCTGTGTAGTGCATAGTTGCCTATGACGACGGTTTTTTTGGGCTATAGCGATGGTCCATAGATATTCTGGTCTATGACGACGGTTGAATCGTCGCTATAGCCCCAAAAAACCGTCGTCATAGCACGACTGTGTACTACACTGCTGTGTATATACATATAGCCCATATATATATGAGCAATGATCCATAGCATGTATTTACTTTTGCTATGGATCAAAAATTGACAAATACCATCTTTACATTCTATTACAATTATGAACAGCTATGATTAAAAAACAGATCTCGCCGTCCGCTAGAGTTACTAGCGGATGGAATTAAAATCTTCTCTTTGACAATTATGCCCTTTTCTTAACTGATGTCATTTATAGCTCACACATAATATACATACATATATATGTGCACAGTCTCGGTTTTCTCTTTGGGTTTGTGGGCAAAGACGAACCAGAACTAGTTTTGGTGGTGTTTCCTTTCATATTCATATTGATTGAACCCATGTGAACCCTTGGAAAATAGAGGGACACATCATTAATGGCTAAGAACTTGTTCTTTTCTTTCTCAATAATCAGATCAGATTGTCTTTTAAATGGCACAAAATCCCCTCCACTGTTTTTCAATTTACTACATATCTGATCATATGGGTTCTCAGTTGTGAGCCGTAGCCATCCTCTTCTTTCGTCCTCTGCTCATAAAAAAAACAAAAAAAACCCATAAAGTATTAATTGGAGTAATTAATTAATAAAACCCCATTTTGTTCTTTGTACTTTTCAAAAAACAAGAAGATTGTATCACTTTAATTATAAAAAAAATCATTATATATATATATGTATAGGTGATGAAATATTACTGATTTAAGGTCTGATACAGAGTTTTGTATTTTGATATCAAAATTTTCATACTCAACATTAGTGCTCCAAAGTTGAGCAAAGCTCATCCAGCTCTTCTTCTCACTGCAATCGCTTGACTTTTTTGCCCCTACATCTTCATTCGAATTACCACACTTTAGTGGCATAAATTCTTCCTTCAATGGTCTAGCCTTGGCAACCGTACAGTTCATTTTCTCCTCCTTAATCTCTCAATAGCTACAAATCAAAAACAAATTTCTTTATTTTTTTTTTATAAAAAGAATCATTTATAAATATATTTCTTAATCTACCCAAAATACACACATACCATCGTTTAACAGTATCATGTAGAAGTGAAGTTCACGCTTAAAAGCATGGATCTTCCTCAGTTCATCTTTTAATTCATGAACATAATTGTTCACCTTCGTTGTTTTCTCAAAAACATCATTGATCATATAAAGATCTTTGAGAAAATTAGAAATGTTAATGGGCACAAAACTGGAATTTAAATCTGTGACATCTTGAATTTTCGAAATATATTAAAGTAAGAATTGAAATAAATAAAATTCTTATTATGTGATATGGGACCGCTTAACTGAATAGTTGTTGTGCAATATGTGTTTTTGTGAATAATAAATATATTGTTATTATATATTTGTTATAATTAAATTGAAGGAACAATTTATTAAAGGGGATGAGATAATTAAAATTGATGATACAAATGATTGTATTCAATAATTAAAATAATTTATAAAGTTAAATTATTTTAATACAAGGAAGTTATCGCAATGCATATATTATCTTATTTTAATTAAAAAATATAAGATAGTATAAATAGAGAATATTAAAATAATTTATAAAGGTAAATTATTTTAAAGGGGAAATTATTATATTAAATATTATTGGAGTGATTAAGAAGCATTGGAGTTGGCTAACCTATGTATGTAAGAATCGAGTATTGAGAATAATGGCCAAGTATACGAAGCAAGCAAGAAAGGAAGAATTGTTCTATTAAATCATTTTAGTTTTCCTTGTTTCTCTCTGTTGTAAATCTGGCCATACTCTTCTTGCTAAACTCCTTCATTCCAGTCTCCTCCCTATCCAGTTTCAGCCGAGTTCCCCTGCTTGTCCAACTCACTTCATTTGGGTATAAGTAAATACAAGGTATACTAATATATGTTACGAGATAATTGTTTTGCTTGACTGCGAATTTATAATGTAAATGTTGAGTACTGAGCATGGACAATAATAGGAATTGAGAGGTTATATAACTCTGTGAAATCAAAGTAATAAAAAAAAACTTTGCAAAATTATGTAAACAGTGGTATCCAAGGTAAATAGTTATGCATGATTTCTGGCAAGTCATTAGACTGCTATTGCTTGAATTAGAGCTAAGGAGTATAGGATTGGTTGTGCGGAGTAATAAGGTGGCAAAATTTGGGCTAGAACATAAACCAAACTCTATGAAATCTGTGTTTTAAAGCAACGCACACCACACTCAATAAAAGTCCTCTAAGGACTGTTTTTGTTAAAAATAAAGAATTAGGCGAAGCCAAGGCTAAGGCTACATATATATACACTATATGTACATAATTAAAGGGTTTGGGCAAATCAAATTAGAACGAAAAGTGATTTTAAGTCAAAACGAAAAATTGAAAGTTAGTGTGTCAAGCTACTTTTGGGCTAACTGTTTCGACTGGTTAGACTTTCTGGATAATTATAATTTTCTGGGGTCTTGTAGTGTGCCATCCCAGCTATCCATAGCCTCCGAAACGGACTAATTCTGACTTTTGAGCAGGGAGTTATGGCATTCCAAAGTTATGACTGTTTTAGTGAGAGGGTAAAGATGGGAAACAATTAAAAACTGTTATGACAGAGCATTTTTGGAGCTTTGTTTGGGTTGTTTTAAGTATCTGAAATGGGTGGCTTATATTTTCTAAATATAGTCTACTATGGTGTCTCCAATATATGCTGAGCATGAAATTATGTGGTATGTGAAGCACGAAAACTGTTAGATTTGCTGGGCTGTCGAGCTGAGTCTTGCAAAAATATAATTTTTGCAGGTATGATATGCAACACGATTTCTTGCTATCTAGATGATAAAGAATAGAAGCACGCATGAAAGTTTTTCTTTTAAGTAGGAACTATATTATATCGAAATGACGATTTTTGATGTGTAAATATTGAGTTACTCGACAAATAAGAATTTTTGTGTTAAGATTAAAATGCAGTCTCGTAATTAATTACCTTTAACAACAATTTCTTATAGAAATGATATTGTATAAGAAAGGATATGAGTTAAGAAATGAGTTATATTATACTCATATCACTCTGATAAACTAAATCATAAAATATATATGATTTTGAAGTAAGGGAATTGTAAATGTTGCGATTCAGGGAATGAGTGAAAGAAAGAAAGATAGAAAAGTTTTAAATTATCCTCAATTTTATCAATTACAATATTGATAATTAGAAAGAGATAATCATTAATGCACAAGGTTGGGATTAAGTTAGTCCTGATTTTGGATTAAGTTAGTCCCGATTTTGGGAACGTCACAAAATCAAAATCCGATTCAGCGATGTTACACCAATCTTTCCTTGTATCATAATGCTCGTTTACATTTACATTGCCAAGATAAACATATCGAAACCGAGACGGTGCACATAGATATGTATGTATAGTATGTGTGCACACCACCTTGTGAATTCCCGGTACAGCGAGAGCAGTGGTCGAAGCCTTTCCAGGGCTGATAGTTCGGATGGGAAGGGTCGGATCGACCACAAAAAGAAGGATTCTCCTAAGAAAGAAGTGCCCACAAAGCCGAAAGGAATGGAGCTGTTGGCCAAAAAGTTGGAGGAGATTCAAAAAGAGTTGGCCGAAGTCAGGCAGGTGAAAGTAAATTCGGGCAAAAAAGCTTCCCCATTCTCTCCTAAAATCGTTCGAGAAAAGGCAGACCCCAGCAAGAAACTCCTATATATGGAAAGTTATGATGGTTCGGGTGATCCGTATGAACATAGTCAAGCGTAAGACATATTAATGGACTACTATGATTACTCGGATGCGGCCAAGTGTCATTCCTTCATGACGACTTTGAGGAAGGATGTCCGACAATGGATGATGACCTTGGCCCTGAACTCAGTCTCGTCATGGGAAAAGCTATGGGACAAGTTTCATACCTGGTTCGAGAGTAACAAGAGGAGGGGAAGCCCACGAGATCATTATCACAGATCAGACAACATTCCAATGAGAAGCTGGGCCAGTACTTGAAAAGATTCAGGGAAGCGGTAGGTCAGGTAACAGATCTCAATGACCCCCAAGCAGTAGGGCTTTTTTCGATCGGGTTGGATTTGGTGAAGTCAGAGAAGCTGCTGAAGAAATTAATGTTTAATCACCCGAATAGCTTGGACGAAGCGTTCGAGAAAGCCAAAGGCTTCATAGTGGTGGAGGAAGCCATAAGTAGTTTGAATCAGGGCACAACAGAGAAACCGAAGGATAAAGATAAGAACAAATCTGATGGAAACCAGAGAAGGTATGACAGTAATAACAATAGGTTTGATGGCTATCAGAAGAGGTATAACACCGGGGGTTCGGGAGGAGGACGCCCGTCTTTCCCAAGTCAGAAGGTGAACAAAATATATACCAAGCTCAATACCGATCGGGCCACCATATTGGAACAGATAAAAGGGCAAGCTTGCTTCGAACCGCCTAGGGATAACATAAAGCCAGGCATAGGAAACTTAAGCAAGTATTGCGACTACCATCAAGCAGCAGGGCATGCTACGGAGGCCTGTTGGGGCCTGATGGACCTAATAGAAAAGAATGTGCAGAACGGGACGTTGGTTCAGTATGTGACAGGACGGGAAGCTCCGAGGACACAACAGGAGAATAATACACCCGTCCAGACCAGTAAGCCCCAGCAGCCAAATCAGACTCAGGTAATACGTCAGGTTGTGGATGTAATTAAGGGTGAAATTATGGGGAAATTTCCAGAAATAAACGACGTGGATACTTGGATACAATGTTGTCAGTGGCCGATCAACCCGCAAGATGTGAAAGATCGTACCCTAGTTCGGTGATCTCATTCACTGATGAAGATTTCCCCGCAGAACCGATTGAACCACACGAGGGAGCGTTGATAATTACTGAACAGGTAGGTTAAGTGGATATGAAATGGATGATGGTAGACAACGGGTCTTCAGTGGATATTCTATTTGTACACGCTTACCAGAGGATGAACCTAGACGGGAGAAATATGGAGATCGAGCAGGAGTCTCCATTGTATGGGTTTAACAACGAGCCAGTCAGAGTTGTCGGGACAATTGAGTTGTCAGTCGTCTTCAGAACAACTCCACAACAGGTGGAAATCACGTGTCGATTCTTTGTGGTACATGTGGATTCGTCGTACAATGCGATTCTAGGGAGTTCCACACTGATAGCCCTCCAAGTAGTGACGTCGATTCCTCACTTCAATATTAAGTTCCCTATGCCGTATGTAGTTGGGGAAGTCGCTAGGGATCTTGATTTGGCAAGGAGATGCTACTGGAATACACTAATCACTTTAGGAGTGGGGCAAACCATGGCGATAGAGATCGAACAGTTTACGAAAAGCAGTACTGAACCCTTGGTCATGCCAACGGGAGAGATCGAAGAGGTTGAGTCAATCCCAGGGATAAGACTATAAGGATCGGGTCAAGATTGCCAGAGCCTTTCTGAATGAGCATGGTGGAGTTTCTTCAGTGCTATGCAGATATCTTCGCATGGGTTCCCAGTGACATGCCTGGGGTGGATCTGAAGGTTGCTGAACACAGGCTGCATGTAGACCCGATGAAGAAACCAATTCGGCAGATAAGGAGGATCTTCGCCCCAGAACGGCAGAAGATAATTGATGAGAAGATCGCAAAGCTCTTGGCAGCGGATTTCATATTTAAAATTGATTATCCGGAGTGGATGGCAAATGTTGTATTGGTGCAGAAGTAGAATGGGAAATGGAGGGTTTGTATAGATTACACCGATCTAAACAAAGCGTGCCTGAAGGACTTCTATCCCCTGCCACACATTGACCAGCTTATCAATGCGATTTCAGGGTATCCTTTTTTTAGCTTTGTGGATGCTTTTTCGGGGTACCATCAGATTTTGATGTGCAAGGAAGATATCCTAAAAACAGCTTTCTTCACTCACCGGTCGGTATATGCGTATAAGAAGATTACTTTTGGCTTATTAAACGCGGGGACCACATATCAAAGGATGATGAATTAAGTGTTCACGAAGCAGTTGGGGCGGAGCATGGAAGTTTATGTGGATGACATGATCATCAAAAGCATGACAGTTCGGGGTCATTTGGATGATTTGGAGGATTGTTTTCAAACTATTCGGCACTACAATTTGAGGTTAAACCCGACTAAGTGTACCTTCGTACTGGGTGCAGGGAAGTTCTTAGGTTATCTAGTCAGCAAGAGGGTTTAGAGGCTAATCCCGAGAAGATACAAGCTATTCTGGACATAAAGTCCCCGTAGTCATATAATGATGTTTAGCATTTAACAGGTCGGACTGCAGCTTTGAGGAGGTTCATGTCTATGTCGGCAGAGAGATGTTTGTCATTCTTTGATACGTTAAAAGGGCCGAAGAATGTGAAGAGTTTCCAATGGCCTTCAGAATGTGAAGACGCCTTTCAGGGGATAAAGAGGTATTTGTCTTCGGCTCCTTTGTTGGTGAATCCAGTTCCTGCTGAGCCTTTGTACTTGTATTTGGTGGCAAGTTCGTTGGTTGTGGGAGTAATTTTGGTGCGGGAGATTGGGGGTAAGCAGCACCCGGTTTATTATGTGAATCATGCCCTTATGGATGTAGAAACAAGGTATTCGAGCCTTGTGAAGTTTGCTTATGCTCTAATAATAACTAGTCGAAAGCTTCGGCAATACATCCAAGGTCGGTTAATAGTGGTGTATACTGATCAGCCTTCGAAAAAGGTGTTGGGAAGACCAGAGGTTTCGGAAAGACTTGCTGCATGGACTGTGGAATTATCGCAGTTTATATTGGAGTATCATTCTCAAACAACCATTAAGAGGCAGGCGTTGACTGATTTTGTAGTAGAGTTTTCATTCTCCGAGGCAGATGGGAGTTTGGATCAGATCTAAGTGACCAAATAGTCGGTTGCAGTAGTTCAGCCGATACAAAACTCGTGGACATTGTATGTAGATGGGTCGACTACTTCGGATGTCAGTGGCGCCGACATCATTTTGACTAGTTTAGATGGGTTTAAGGTGCAACAGGCGATTAGGTTTGGGTTTAAGGCAACGAACAATGAGGCCGAGTACGAACTAGTGTTGGCAGGGTTACGGCTAGCGAAGAGTCTTGAGGTACAAAAGATGGTTATTTTTAGGGACTCTCAGCTGGTCGTCAAACAAATTTCAGGGGAATATGAGGCTCGAGAAACGAGAATGGTGAAATATCTGGCGGAGGTAAAGGATCGGCTGGAATATTTTAATTCTTATGCTTTTCAAGGGATAGATAGATCTGATAATATTATAGCTGATGCACTGGCAAAATTGGCTACGACCGAAGCAAGTACATTCGGTGGATCGGTTTATTTGGAGATTTTGAATCAGCCAAGTGTTTAGCATGTAGAAGTAATGAATGTAGAACGATCGAATTGTTGGATGTCTCCTTACCTCAACTATTTGGCTGACGGCGTTCTGCCTTCGAATCGGTTGTTAGCAAAGAAAGTTAAACACATCAGCTCAAATTTTGTGCTTATAGATGGGGATCTTTATCGATGTGCCTATTCTTCCCCTTTGTTGAGGTGTTTGGTTCCGTCCGAAGCGGAGTATGTTCTTCGAGAAGTACATGAGGGGATTTGTGGTGATCATATGGCAGCGAAGTCATTAACATATAAGGTGTTTTAGCAGTGGTACTATTGGCCGACGATCTTCAAAGAAGCAACCAAGTATGTGAAGAAGTGTTCAAAATGTCAATTAAATAGCTCGATCCCTCATCAGTCGCCAGAAAAGTTATATTCAGTTTTATCCCTAATTCCTATTGCTATTTGGGGGGTGGATATCTTAGGGCCCATTACCTAAAGCTAAGGGGCAGGTTAGCTTCGTCATAGTAGCTATTGATTATATATGACTAAATGGGTGGAGGCCAAACCCATTCGGTCGATCACGGAGCAAGAATGTTTGAAATTTTTGAAAGAGTGTGTCGTGTTCCGGTTTGGCATTCCCATTGTGGTGGTTTCGGATAATGGATGGCAATTCGTAGGTTCAAAATTTGAGGCATTCTTGAAGGATTGGGTATCCAGCATTAGAAGACTTCGATTGCTCATCCTCAGTCGAATGGGCAAGTTAAGGTAACCAATAGGACTCTGTTAAATGGTATAAAAAGAAGACTTAATGAGGCGAAAGGAAAGTGGCCCGAAGAGTTGCTCAGTGTATTGTGGGTTTATCAAACCACACCAAGGTCTACTACGAGAGACTCACCTTTTCGATTGGCTTATGGTTTGGATGCCTTGGTTCCAGTGGAGGTTGGTTCTCCGTCTCTTCGGGTTAGTCGGTTTCATGAAATATACAATAAGGACGAACTTTGGGCCAATTTGGATTTGTTAATGGAAGTTAGAGAAGCGGCCTTGGTAAAGCTTGTAGCGTATCAACGTCGAGTGACCATGTATTATAACAAAGGGGTGAAGCTCCGAAGATTTGAGGTAGGGGATCTGGTTCTTCGAGAGGTAGAAGGTTCTATGCATTAGAATTTGGGAAAGTTGATGCCAAATTGGGAAGGTCCTTATGAAATCATTGAAGTACCAAAGCCAGAAACCTACCAGCTACGAGCAATAGATGAATCTGAGATCAAGAACGCGTGGCATGCGGGTAGACTTCGGAAGTATTTTTAGTAGGGTTGAAGTCAGAATTTCGGGTTTGTAATTCTTCTAATAATTATCAATAAAAGAAGTATTTTTTCTCTTCAATGTTATTTTCTATATGATTGTTTATCTGTTCTACTCCTGGGAGAGAGCGAGATTTTTTGGTGTTTGGTGATATCTGTTCGGCTCTTGGGAGCGAACTAGATTTTTCGGTGTTTAATGATACCTGTTCTGCTTGTGGGAGAGAACGAGATTTATTGGTGTTCGGTGATATTTGTTCTGCTCTTGGGACGAGATTTTTTGGTGTTCGGTGATATCTGTTCTGCTCTCGGAAGGGAACGAGATTTATTGGTGTTCGGTGACATCTGTTCTGCTCCTGAGAGCGAACGAGATTTTTCGGTGTTCGATGGAGTCTGTTCGGCTCTTTGGAGCGAACGAGATCTTTCGGTGTTTGGTGGAGTCTATTCAACTTTTGGTAACGAACGAGATCTTTGGGTGTTCGGTGGAATCTGTTCGGCTCCTGGGAGCAAACGAGATCATTCAATGTTTGGTGGAATCTGTTCGGCTCCTGGAAGCGAACGGGATCTTTCGATGTTCGTTGGAATCTATTCGACTCCTGAGAGCGAATGATAAGTACATAATATTCGATGATTATTATTCCTTTATATTTAGTTTATTACATGTTTTATAGTGTATATGGACTTATTAAGATGTTTATTTATTTCAGGAGGAATTAGAGTTAAAAGGGCTGAAATGATGAAAAAAAAGAATAAATTTGTGGGTTTTAATAATCCAATTAGGAAATTGGATCGGTCCATCCACGGGTTGGGTCTTGAATTGAAGCTATCCATGCAAGCATATACATTGATTAGTGGGCTAGAGGTTTAATGGCAACAAAAGCATATGATATCCAAGTGGGCCACGGTTTCATGCCTCACAAGTTCAAGCACATCACATGTAAAGTAGTGGACCACGGATTTAGCAAGCCAGCAAAAGAATGTCACGTGGTCATTGCAATAACATATGAAGCAAGCAAAGCAAGCAGCATCACTCCTGCCACATGGACCACGTTCACAAGCTTACTAATTGGAGGAGTTTAAGTCCTAGCTTATCTAGGATTCCAAAAGCATATAGGATTATTAAGTGGGGGCCACGGTTAGAAATACAAGCAGCTCACGTGGGCTAATGAACATTCACATGTGGGCCGCATGATATTTAATTATGGCAGCAAGGAATTGAAGACTCAGTCACACAGCAGTTGTGGGATTTTTATTTCTAGTAGATTTAGGATTTCCTTGAGATTAATATTTATTTTTAAATTGGATTTTATTATGGAAACTAGTTGTAATTGTAATTCCTTTTATGATTTGGATTCCTAGTTCTCATAGGATTTAGGTCTTTGTCTAGCACTATAAATAAAGGATGATAGTCAGAGTTTTATTCATTCAATCTTTTACCAACTATCATACCTCATTGAAGTGCAGACTTGGAGCATGTCAGGCTAGTTTTTTTATTCAGTTCTAAAGGGAGGTGGAACCTTGTTACAAGTAATTGATTAATTAAGTATTATTATTTATTCCTTCTTGTATGAAATTTCTTCTGATAATCTGTTTTCATTGATTGCATGATAATTGATCTAATTAATTTGATATGGCCAATTGAGTTAATTTAATCATTATCATATGCTAGATTAAGATTGGTATTACGTGTAATTGATATCTGTCTTCATCATAAGTAGTAAATTAGTGATACTAATTGTGGATAAGCTTTTGTGTATTGCTAAGATTATCAGAAAACAAGTTAAACAAATCGAGCTTATGTGTTTATTGCTTGGATTAGCCTAATTCTCTATTTCTTAATGCTTCTATCATATTAAATCTAGAGAGCTTGTTCTAGGTTATATGCTAGTTGAATCTGGTGAAGAGCTTGTTTCATACAGTGAATATCTAAGGAGAATTTCGGATAGCAGAGCTT